>JAODLI010003123.1:0-10083 GCA_027575585.1 Percopsis omiscomaycus | reverse complement strand
GTGAGTGACTGGCTGTTTGCAATTCGCAACAATCACCACTAGATGTCACTAAAAACTACACACTGGCCCTTTAATTAGCTTTGAGGTTATGCTTGTCGGTTTACTGCTGTCGACGCGCCTTGAAAGGACGGTGGTCCGGGGGCAAACAGAGGGGTGTCTCCACCTCACGTCCGGCCTCGCCCCCATCCCCTGACTCCATTTCCCCTTCTCTTCCTGGTGCTCTGCCGAGCCCGACCTACCACCTGGATGCGAGCGATGCGGGTTAGCTGTTGGGCAGCAGAATACCTAACCAGGCACGTACTGAAGAATAACTTAGCTTGGAAAGTTAAACACGCGCACACACGCACACACACACACACTTCAAAGCACAAACACGTGAGGACTGAATCAGAACACAAACACAAATCAGCTCTCTTTGAGAATCATTTACCTTTGAGAGAGGGCTATTTAGTCACATACATTGTTCAAAATTTAGATCTATTCAGTAAAACATATTTCTCTTTTCTCTTTTATTCACTTTGAAGCTTATAGCGGGTGGTTGTTGTTTGTTGTTTCATCTTCCTACCGACACGGGGCACAGCGAGCTGTCACCTAGATAAAACCTTTGCAGTGTTCTGTAGGCCCGTTTCTCTGCTATGAGGTATAGCTGTCACTCGTAATTGATGTGAATCGCCTCTGCTGTTCCCGTGGATTGTGGCGATGTAATGAGTCTTTCCCCTGTCTCCTGCTCGCATGCGTGCAAGTGAGTCGATACGCGCACAAGAGAGAAGATTGAGGGCGGGAAAGGCTGACAAAGTAGGAGAGAGAGAGAGAGAGAGAGAGAGAGAGAGAGAAATGAGGAGGACCTGGGCACAGATGGCGGTGGGAGCCAGATGTCCCTGGCGTGCTATTCAGGGTAGTCCCTGCCAGCGCTCAGACCGGAAGGGTAGCATGCAGAGCAAACAGGCTACCTCTGAATGGGCTGCTAGATTTAGGAAAACAGATGCTAAAATGGCATTGCATCCTCGGATATGTGACCAGGAGAACAACAAAGTAGCAAAACGGCCCTTTAGAATCGTAGTCTTACACCCGCCAGCCTCCCCAAGACGTTAAAAAGATACGTTTACTGTGTAAGATTGACAGCCGTGATTACACAGGAGATAGGCCGACGCCCACAACCCAGAAAACAAAGGTGCGTTCGGATTGGCGTGCATGTACAGTTCACTGTTCACTGTCTGTTTTGGGGCTTCATGAGGTCACATTTTGTGGTACTGTACAGGCTGATTAGGCACTCCTCGAATCAGCCAATCATGTGGCAGCAACTCAATGCATAAAAAGCCTGCAGACACGGTCAAGCAGTTCAACATTTGAATGGAGAAGAAATGTGACTTCTTTGTGTGGATGGGCTAGAGCAGGTGTACCTAGCCCACAATGTGTACTTTGCTTACTTATGCACTGATAAATGGCCTCCGTCATGGGTGGGAGAAGCCCCGTGATAGGCTGTCTGGCATTGTGATCGTCTCTGCACACACTACAACATATTTGAAATGAAATGAGGCGTAATTAATAGGCTCCAAGCCCCTGGCACTATTAGACCGCTCGGAGCTGCAGTGTGCCTGTCTGGGGTGAGTCCACCACCCACTGCCTGGCTCCATTCGATCCCTGGCTCTGCAAGACACAGCACAGATGCAATTATCTGGCATATTTATTATCCCCCTTTTTAGCTGTGTGTGTGGATGTGTGTTAGGGGCGGGAATCACCGCGTCACTCACAAGACGGTAATACCATTCGATAAGATCTCCATACAGGTGACGCTTGACCCGACACATGATGTTCAGTATTGTAAATCCCTCATTTAATCCATCATCAATATTTAAAGCTGCATTACCTAACATTTCTACATTCCACCATGTTTAAACAACCATTTTATATGAAAAGGGCGACTCAGCTTTAATCCTCAGGTCTCAACACCTTTCATTAACACCCCCACAACTGTTTATATAGCTATCTCCACTCTTTTTTTTTGTGTTTGGTATTTAGAGTGGACCGCCCTCGGAAGTTCCACCTCTTTTGATAGACAAGGGTCATAGCCAATGAAACCAGTAGCTGGACTAGCTCACAGCCTGCTCACAGCACACTGAACGCCAGTTTCAAGCACCCAGCAAACACGATTATAATCACTCAAGAATTGCAGTATATGTCTGAAATAGTATTTCACTCTTTACAGTGAGCAATGACATTCTTTTGTGTGTTGGATGTGTGTAGTCCCAATTTATACAGTGTCCAACAGTTGAGTTGCACGGACAGAGGCTGTATCAATCTTTTAGTGGGGCTTTTACTTTGCAATGTGTCGTCTGAACACTTGAGTTGCACGGACAGTGGATATACAGGGTTCGACACTAACCATGGCCCGATGGCCCGTGGCAACAAAAAGTTATGCTGCCATGTAGGTGGCCCCCTGTGCCCCCTTCGGCACCAGTCGCCCTGGTGGTGCCACTACCACACAGCGATGTTACATTTTGAAGCCCTAAACCAGTATGCAGCACCGCCCCGGCGCACCCTGTTGTGCGAGCTGTGTAAAAGCGGATGTTTTTGAGCGGTTCTTTATAAAGAAACGTATTATCGTGTCCTTTACTGCTCCATTCTAAAGAAAAGACAGGCCTTTGATTGAGGGGGATGCAATAACATGCTGCAGGATTACAGACATGTTCCGTTCTGATGCAACTGAAAGCAAGAGTACTGTTCTCTTGCTTTCAGCAGGCCAAGTCAGGAGTAAATACAGGCATCATGCTAGCATAGGCAGTGTCGCTATCATAAATGCCTGCGGGACAGTCAGGAAGCACTGCTTACAAGCAATGGGTCTCAATGTATCAGTATTAAAACATCACAAGAAGTTTATAAAAAATCTCCCCCTTTTTCCATTTTTTATTATTGCTGTGACACAAATCCACAAACTAATGCTCTCAAAACAGTTAACACGGCTATTGAAAGTAAGAGACTAATTTTACAAAACAACCCAATTGCAAACTTTCTTCTTTCACTTCAGTTACTGTAGCACTTAGCATCTTTATAAAATTGTCATTGTCATTCAGACTGACATGTCTATTGATTGGATAAGATATTGATGTGTTAAAACATATTCATCAGAAGTTTATGGAATAACAAAATGTATAGATAGACAATAGATATTTTCTTCCACCACTAATGTGTGTGTGGATACTGGTTTGCTTTTTTTCTCCTCTTCTTTTCTCGCTACCATTTCTGCCTCCCTCCCTACACCCCTCCACTTTTGTCCTTATTATATCGCTTCCTTTTTTTCTGCATCTCATACTTTCTCTTTCCCTGAACCACCCCTTCATGTGAAATGCAAGAATCAGTCATTGCAATCTCATTGGAGCATTAAGCGATAATCTCAGCATGCCTGCGAATGTTTCTTTATTTTGACAGCTGCTGAATTTGAAGAATTTCAGGTGTTCTCATTTTTTTGCCTCTCAAAATTGCTGATTTTTCTCTTGTAGGCCTTTTTCAGGCTCCAGGAGGGAGGCAGCAGCATAGTGTTTTGCCATTGATTCTGAAGGACAAAGTAATTTGATTTGGGAGACAATGTTGGTGGTCTCTGCATCCAGATGTAATTAGGACTAGCTGACGGCACCTAACGGGATGAAACGCTTGCTTTGTACTCAACTCTAGAATAGCTTTGGCTCATGAGTAATATATTAATAATGCTCCGAGGTAAGGCCCACAGTACTATCCACTGTGAAAAATCCCAACGCTGTGTTTAAAGCAAAAACACAAGATAAAGGCCCTGTTATTGCGAGGGTAGAGGTCCGTTTGTGCAATTTAATTCCAAGAGCTTGCCGCTGAATGGGAATTGGTCCTTGACAAAGTTAATGGGGTTAAGCATCGACCAACTCGGTTGGTCTATTACAAAACCATTCACTGAAGACTTGTGACGCGCTCTCACCCCAGCTCTGTTTTGACACTGAGTGTGTGCGTGGTGTGTCTGTGGACAATGAGCACAGTGTATTACATCACCTATAACTTACAGAGGAGTTTCTGTGAGGAAAGTTTTTGACCATCTTTTTATACTGCATCGCTATTCCCCTATGACGTCAGTACCCCCAGACGGTACCTCTGACACAAGCTGGCATTGTGACCAAGCTGGTTGCATATGAGTGGAATTCTGTACACTGCCGTGTACTGAGCAGGTCTGGCCATTCTCTGCTCATCCTGCTCATTTCTATTACAAGGTAACAATAACTAATGTAAATAATACAATCACTAAAACTACTAAAAGTGGAGAAACTGACCAATGTTTAAAGAATGGGAAGATATTAGTCTCTAAAGTGTATTTCTTTAGGCTATTTTTGTAAACATGGAAGAAAACAGGCAACGCTTTGCATCCCTTGTCATGACAACCAGTCAACAGCCACCTGAAATATCTTTATTCAGATCACCCACAAGATTTGGGGCTGGACAAAAAAAAATATTTGGGACAAAAGCCCTGGAAGCCTGCTGCTGTATCTGTACATTCTCGGTATCTGTACACAAATCCCTGCTAGGAACTAAGAGTCATTCAAAGTATCTTCCATCACACGTCTTGCCTTTTCTTCCTGGAATGTAAGTTAGCAGGCATCAAATAAGTCCCTATAATATCTGCCTAGCATAACACGCTTGACCGAGGACATTTAAGGATGTTTCGAATATGTCCTGTAAGTCTGATGCTCCCGACGAAAACACTTTTTTTTCTGTTCTTATAAACACAGGCATTTTTATACGAAAGCTGTTTACCACAGAATCTGTTCAGGCATGTAAACATGTATTGATGTGATGACTAACGGGAAACCAATCTTTTATTAGTGGATTCAATCATTTTAAAACAGTAGTGTATGTAACAATGGACAGTGATTTTGAATCAGTTTGCCCAAACAGTTTGTTTAACATATAATGACAGTGTAGACTGTCTTGCATCATCCAGCCACTTTCTGAATGCATTTAACAGGCTGGGTGTGTAGTGAAGTGTGTAGTGAGAAAAATGCTGGTGCTTATAAAAGTTGGGGCACATACACTGACACACACAGTTTTCAAAAGAAAAGCACACTCACTCATAAATGGAAAGAATTGTCTGAAAAGGAAATATTCTGGACCATTGTGCTTCAACAAAGGATACTGTATCTTCCCAGATTTCCAACTCCCAACTTAATTCATTTTTCTCCACATGGAGTTTAATGCAATTAGTCAGTGTAATAACTTAAAAAAAAAAAATCCACAGATTAGCTTTTACCATTTTTCATAAAGCAAAACATGATTCGTTTTTGTGTAAAACAATTGCATTGGCTAAATACTTGAAATTAAGCTAAATGAAATGCCTGATTTAACTAGGTTTTTAACTGCCATTTACACTCTGGAAAGTGGAAACACATGCAGGAGATTTAGCTGATAGGACCTCATCTTCGGGCGTGTCCAGAACTGTTTGACATTCCCTGGTTCTTCTAGCTGTTTTGTTGCACCTGTTAAGGCCTTTTCACAGGCAAAATATTCAGACACAATTTTCACACAGAATGTGATGCAAAAAAGGATGACATAAGGGCTTTGAGGATTTATCATCTTGGGAGTTGGATATTCAGCTTGATTGCTTTCCAGAATTCAACTTCCAATATAAAACTAACTTTACCCTGGAAAGTATCAGCAGGCCAGTTGGATGCTGATAATTTCCAGCCAAATGTCTAGTACTGGTTGCTGTGACACAAAATCTTTCTTATGAAACAATCACCTTGTGAAGATCCCAATGAGGCAAGAAACTTGTGTGTGTGTGTGATCTAACAAGCCTATCGCTTGTTCTTTTTGCCGCGGCACCCTAAACACATGATGTCTTTGCTATTGACATGTCCCAGAAAAGGATTTATCATTTACAACCGTCTCTTTAAGCAACGAATGAATGCACGAATCAACGCTGTTCCGAACAAGGTTGTTGATGGTTTGCGACATAAAGTATTTCCACCACCGTGAAAGGTGTCATAAATAAACATGTTCATATTTTTGTTAACAACAAAAACAGGTTTGGTATTTCAAGGCCTTTACCAATGTATTAATATACAGCATCGCAGTTGGTTGTGTAACAGAAGGGTGACACATGAATGGGGGCCCAGAGCTGAAGGAGGCCCCTTTTACAGACTACTACACAATAGCCCCTAGCCCCTAGTGTGAAATCCCATAATGGTGGGTATCCCTAAATAACCTCAAAGTTTCAAACAAAAGGAAACTAATACAATATACATGCAAATGAATATGATTTAAAAGATTTACTCGTGACTTCAAAGTGTTCAACTATCATGCAAGAATGTGCAACGGAGAGTGAAATGGTATTCTTCCGCACTGTTTTCTGCGCCCGCCGCGCCTCGCCATCGGTGTCAGCCTCGGGTCCGTGTGGATTACCGCCGGGTGGCTTCAGATGTGTCCCAGCGACCACAGTCGACAGGATTACTGCGGGGATTAAGAGCCTGCTGCACTGTACCTCTGTCCTCATTCTCCTCCATTCTACACTGTTCCTCCACCCCCACGCTACAGCCACCAAAACACAAAGACGCACCTACGCTTAGAAGGCAAGAAGGGCACGGCCACTTAAACATGGTCCATGGATGTAGACAGTATGCCTAGCTGTGATTGTGAATGATGCGTATGCATCACTTTTCATCCACTTTAGACCTGCTTTACTGGTGCACTGTATAGTTTAAACTTTAGTTGGGTTTTGTCTAAGTGAGTTTTACTATTATCTAATGGTTTTACTGTAGCCCAAAATGGCATCATTTCCAGTGATTGGATGCACTGGTGACACAATTGCATTATTATTCATAACCTATTATATTAGCGTCTGTGTGCACACAATGGCTACTGCGTATTCATGCATAATGTTTTAATAACAGACAAAATAATACAGATTGCATGGTAAGATAACTGGGAAAACAGCTGGCGCATGCAACCAATAGTCAACACAGTGAGCCAAGCTTAATGGACATTATCAGCATTTGAAGTTTGTGCTTCAGATGGCTTGCCTGCACCTGCCAGCTGTCTAATTTTAGGATTTTATTGTAAAGAAAATCTATCTGTGCAGAAACTTCTCAGTGCTATTGTCCCCCATCATACAGCGGTCAGAGTCCAGGGTCAGTTCTGACTGTCTTGCTCAAGGACACTTCAGCAGTGTGAATAATCGCTGACCCGAGGTCTTGACTCCCGGTTCCTTCAGTTATAGTCCGATAAAAGAGCAGCCCCACTAAAACCTCCCTGCTGATCTGCATTAATAGCTTCATCATTCAAGTCCCGCGTGGGTGTCTTCCCCCAGGCGTTGTCGCAGGCTTGAATCCTGCCCCTAACCTTTTCACATGCTATTATTATCCTTCTCTTATTGTAATTTTTACAGACTACCTTCTACCACAAGGTATTTAATTAACGGAAAGTAATCTGGAGGAAGGAGAGGGGGGGTTGCTTGTTTTTGTCACAATCTGCTTCATTAATGGGAAATGCATTTACTGATGTAAGGTCTCATTTAGCTAGCTGTTGTGTTAAAAGCAGTGACTCGTGCTACTGCTAGAACACTGACTGGCACTGTTTCTACTTCTAGTATCCACAGACAGTCAGACAATGGAGCACAACATCTTTGGATGTCACGATAAAAGGGCTTTTCCACACACACATTGTAACAGGGAATTACTCTCTCTCTAATTACACTCTTGAAAAACCTTCCTTTTTCTGGTAGATTCAGGCATAAAGAATGCAGTGCAGAGTTTCTGTGTACACTGCACCGTGAAAGGGACATTGCTATCGCTTAGTAAAGACGTTTCAGGAAAAAAAACGATTTGTGTTTTCATTGTAATTAAAATGTATGCTGACCAAAGCAACTGCTCTGTGTAAATTGTATTTTTGGACAACAATCAATAACTTCTCTGACTTACACAGTTGACTACACTGACTATGCTTGTTTGTAGAGAGTACATGTTTTAGATTTTGGTTGTTTCAGATTTTGGTTGTTTCAGGGCTTGTTATGGTGACAGTAAGAATAAATAAATAGAAAATCACAAAGCTATATTGTGTCTAAGCAGATGTGTGCAGTCATTAAAGGAACACTATGTAGGATTTAGGGGGATGTATTTGCATAAATGTATGAGAATACATGAAATATAGTATTCATAATTATATTTTATTTAGTTTAGAATCACCTGTAACAACGAATCGTTGTGTTTTCATAAGCTTACAATGAGCCCTTCATATCTACATCATCTACATAGGGAGCGGGTCCTCTTCCAAGGAAAGCCTGCCATGTTGCACCGCCATGTTTCTACAGGAGCCCAGAACGGACAAACAGAACACTGGCTCTAGAGGGCACCATTCGCGTTTTTAGAATGTTAGAATTGGCAGCTTCAATCCAGCACCGGCTTTTGGAAGCTACTGGCAGTGGTGTACTGGCCATCGCGCACACCAGGACAAATCCCGGTGGGTCGTCAAAAAAAAATCAAAAACCAAGTTTTTACCGGCCTTGTCTCTTTACCGCTGACTGGCCAATCACAACGAATTGTGATTGTAAGTTGGTATGTTAACAGCACTTACTATGTTTGCGGGAAAACTCACTTGGTTAGAGTGTCGGCCTACTAATGCCACCATCGCGGGTTCGATTTGTTTTATGGAAACATTTCCAAATTATTGTTATTTGGCACAGTGGACTATGTTCTAGGCTATCTTTAGACTACTACTTGTCTAAAGATAATTTGTAACTATCTAGAGTGGCAGATTCGTTTGAGTCTTATCTTCCCTAACGGCCACCGTAGGTTCTAATTATACGCTTGGAAAGAGAGGGGTATTTAGTGGATTGCAATCTGCAACCTTACCACTAGATGCCACTAAATCCTACATACTGGACCTTTAAAGTTACAGTGCATATTTCTCAAGAAATTTAATTTAGAGTACAGCACTGTATTAGGGATGAGCATGATAAAACGACTAGTCCAGTCGAAGTCTTCTTCCCAAACTAAAGTTTGGCTAAAATATTTTCCACAGCCAATTTATTAAAATTTAGAATACTACCAGTAGATCCAAAGATCAGTTTGTAAACATGTTAGAAGTATGTTTTGGAGAAAAAGTGAATTGCTTTTTATTCCTTTATTCCTTTATTCCTTCATGTCTCCTCTCCACAAACCCACAGCTCCATTTGTTGGGATCATCTTGTTCTACTAACAGTAACAAAATCGGCCTACTATCGCCAAGACTCATGTCCAAACAAGACTTAGAAAAACTCATGCCTTTATTACCGGTATGTTAGACTATTGTAATGGTCTCTTTTCAGGTCTCCCTAAAAAAGCGCTTAGGCAGCTACAGCTTGTTCAGAATGCTGCTGCTAGAGTCCTAACAAAAACCAATAAAATCACATTACACAAATTCTCAAATCCCTGCATTGGCTCCCGGTGTGTCAGAGAACTGATTTCAAAATACTTCTGCTCACCTATTAATCACTAAATGGTTTAGGGCCAAAATATTGAAATGCTTTCACAATATGAACCCTCTAGACCCTCTAGTCATCTGGGACGGTCTGTTAACTGTTAACAAGAGTAAGGGAAAACATGGAGAAGTTTAGGTACTATGCAACAAATAGCTGGAACAAACTTCCAGAGAATTTGAGACCACCACTGACTACTTTTAAATCTAGATTGAAAACATTTCTGTTCACCTGTGCTTTCTGCTAAACTGCAAACCTTGCACTTTTTTTGCCAATTTGATTTTATTATTTTATTCTTTAATTTAAATGCTTGTTCTTACTCTTTTATTCTTTAATTAAATTTTTATGCATTATTTTTAATCCTGTTTTATTGTGTGACATGTTTTTTTATGTGAAGCACATTGACTCTGCCTTGTGTATGAAATGTGCTATATAAATATAGCACATTTGCCTTGCTTTACTAATTTTGGTAGTGAATTTGCAAGAAAGTGGAGAAAAGAAAGGAAGATTTGTCTGCCTGACTATAAATGTACTGTGTATGTCCTGGATCTGTTACATAATTGTTGCATAATAAAATGCGGTATCCCAGACTACAGAGGGAGCAACCCATTCATACGTGT
>JAODLI010003122.1:0-10084 GCA_027575585.1 Percopsis omiscomaycus | reverse complement strand
GGGTATGCTGTCATGAGCCTGAGGTTCTCTCTCTCTCCCTCGGTGTGTCCTGGAGTGTGTGATGTACGGTGTAGCGTCACATTCACTCCCGCAGTCTCTCCGGTGTGATGTCAGCGCTGACAGTCTAGTCACCTCTGTGTCAACATCTATTTTCTATCTGTTTAGCTGCAACGTTACACCAGAGGCCCCGCCGCCGTGACAAATCTCCCCCGGCTGCACTTTCACGGTCAGAACCCCCCTCCCCTCCCCTCCAATCCCCAGGAACAGAGGGGGTTCTCTCTGAAGGGAGACGTGCTGAATAAGGACATAACAAGAATGCTGAGGGAGCAGAGACGGACAAGGTGAGACAGGTTTATTTTGTCTTCTCTTTTTAACACAAAAGTCCAGTTTTAGGTCGATTTAAACAGAACGCATGTGTGTGCCAGCCCAGCCTCACCGCCTGAGAGGCACGAGAGCTAGCCACCTGTCTATATAACCTGTAGATTAGCTAACCACCTGCAGCTGTGTTGACCGCCCACACCTGTCTCTCTGCCCCCTGCCTGTGCTTTAACCACACTCTAATGTGATATAGGCCTTTTCCTATTAAGATCTGTGTGATATAATGATATTGTAGAAATAACACCAACCAGACAACGGCGTGCATTCACCGACAGGTTATTAACTGTAAAACTGGTTACTGATGTGCCGTAACTACACCAAACAAATAATAAGCGAAATAATCGGCTAACCTTCCACACGTCTCCCAGATGCTCCCAGATTCATGTGTGATGTCATGAGTATAGACAGCATGTGGGCCAAAGGGAGCTGCTACAGTGACTATCCTGTCTGGTGGACCAACCACTGCTGTTTGACGTAAAATCTCACTACCTGTGCGCAGCACAACCCTGTACATTTCACACATACATACCTGATTCTAAAAAAAAACTGCAAATGGAAGGGCTTTAATAATTTTGTAGGGAATTAAACATTTATTTTTTATAAAACATTCACATGATCTAAAGTAGAGGTATCTTGTTTTTCCTCTATTAATTAAGAATTATTCCCAAATGGAGCTTTTCCACTGCATAGTAGCCTTCTTAAATGTGACTACAGATCTATAAAAGGCTGGAGTCATAGTGATGCCACTGTTCCAACCACTCCAGCTATATTAAGGGGGTACTATCTGCAGTGAAAAATGT
Organism: Percopsis omiscomaycus; assembly: GCA_027575585.1. Classification (NCBI taxonomy): domain Eukaryota; kingdom Metazoa; phylum Chordata; class Actinopteri; order Percopsiformes; family Percopsidae; genus Percopsis; species Percopsis omiscomaycus. The sequence continues at coordinate 8,906 of JAODLI010003122.1, read as the reverse complement.
AGTTCCTGGTACCAAAAGCGAATAGAGTAGAGTAGAGCCGGTACTATGCTGTGGAAAAGCACCCTTAGATCTTGAATAAATTGTAACTAATAAAACCTTGTAAGTGTTGTACTTGTAATTCCATGTAAATGTGTGTAAACCACTCTCTAGACCTGTATATAACCCCTGGGTAAATCCCCAGAGCTAAAAATCTGCATTGCAATACAGTGGTTACAAAAGTAGGTCATGTTAAGATGGTAACATTTCCATTTCATGGTAACGTTTGTCTGAAATGTACAGACTATCCTAGTTATTGTTAGTTTTTATCTGCCTCAGATTGGTCCGTATAGAGAGATGCCAGGTTTTTTTAACATTATAATTGGTTAAGGGGGCAGGACTAATAGAGAAGACGAGGCCGGGGTAGGAAAAGAACGAAGGTGTGTCTGGGTCACGGCACCTCGGTTTGAGGGAGACCAGCCGTTGTGTGTCATCTCCGAGGGGACTGTGGTTGGACTGTCGTCGCCTTTTAAAGCAAGGAGACAGTTTGAACTCTTCACCTTGGGTGAGGAACCCACCGTTGTCCTGCTCGTGTGAGTGAAGACTCTATTGATACCTATTGATACTTTCATCGTTTCATTTTCCATCATTTTGGTAAAAAAACATTTGTTTTGGTTATATTACCAGGAGTGAAGCCCTAAAAGATCACTAAATGTGATCTCCTTTAATTTAAACGTGTGGTAAATACATAATATGTTACTTCCATCTTTGTCAGTTTACTAAATAGTAAGGTCTAGGGTTAAGATTACTTATTCACACTAACATACTTTCCTTTTCCCCCATACTTTCCTAAAAATGTAATACACGTCATACCATTAAAGGGGTAACCCAAATAATAGTACATCATTATCATGGTATCATGGTTAAAGTAAAAGAACCCAGGGAACTGTATCTCATGGTAAGTGATACTGGGGAAGCGCTACAAGTATAAGGCTATAGGCTGTACATAAACAATAGAATTATATATTTGTGGCCATTCTCTATTATCAGCCATACCATGCAGTATGTGGATACTCTCATCTACATCCAGCATTCCCAGAAATCCTTGCAGAGTTTGGCTGGTTGGCTGCAAGGTAAGGAAGCTCTGGCAAGCATACATCACTGCAGCAGCTAAGAATAATAATAATATAATAATTCAGAGAATAACTCCCCTGTGATCCGGCCATATGCAGCAGTCAGCCACATCCGTATGGTGCTGCGTTTTTATCATTTTATAGCCGCCATAATTAACTGTCTGTGTGGTGTTTCTTTTTTATATGTCACTACAGAAAGGTAGGTCAGCATGATTTTAAGATAAGTTATATTTACCCAGGTTTTATGAGGAGGCTATAGAGGAATCTGTAAAAACCTGATGGGTTTTGTGGAGTTTTGGGTTGATGAGGGGTGTGTGAAATCAATATTCCAAACGCTCTGTGGAATATTGATTATATTATTTGCCTCTAAGTCCAGCTGTTTCAGAGAGTTTATTTGATTTACAGGCTACAGGAGATGGCAAGGCACAAAGAGCTGCCAGCACAGCAATGCTTCAACTTGGTCCTAGATAGGTAATAAGATTCCTACTAAAGGGACAGTATTCTGTAGCTATAGGCTCCTATGGACCTTTTTATCTGTTAGTTAAGAGTGGACTATTGTAAATCAAGAGAAAGCAATATAAATCATAATTCATATTCATACTACACAACAATTACCTTTGTTACCGTGACTGCAGTTTTTGAAGCTATAGCTCATAATACAATGCACAAGACTGTTTGACAAAAGATAAATATTGGAATTCCTATTATTTGTTGTATTAATATTTAAATTTGTAATCACCTCTTCCATCAAATCATGAATGACTTATGACTGTTTGCTTTTTCATGTATACTGTATATTTATGGACTTACTGAGTGCTACAGGAACAAATACAGGAAACTTGTAAATCATGCTAAATCAAGTCAATTTAAATTTAAATAGCTTTACAATCTTTTTATAATAAACATACACTATTCCATATAATATAACCGACTGATCCTTGGTAAATGTGTGACTTGGTTATCACTAAAGCCCTCAACATTTAGATGAACATTAACTAAGAGCTTCTTTAAAGAATGTGTTTTCAACAAAGAAAGTGCAGTCTTGCCTGAAGTTTAACCTTTTTTACCAGAAAAATTAATTTATACCCCTGCTTTATTGGTCGAAAATGCCCTGCACTGCATCATAGGGAAAATGTAAATCAAGTGTCCCTAGCAAAATATGAGACAAACAGCCGGTGGAGATATGATGGAGCCAAGAAAGAGAGTGAATAAACACAGCATCAAAATGAAAGTCAGAAATTTGAAAATAGAATGAAAAATAACTCTAAGTATGGCGCCTATCTAAGCTCATCCATTCACTCTGTTTACTTTAATTTATACTTTAGCTCGAGACAGTCTTCACGCGGACAAACTGTGCAGACTTTTAGCCCTGAGAATAAATGTTGCTGACATAATGTTATGCACACTGCAGCCCTTAAAGTTAACTTTAGGCTGCCTGGCTAACGGGCTTCACACAGTAATCTATTGTGTCTGAAGTCTGAGATTAGCCATTTGTAGCCTCTGATTTATCCGAACCCAAATACAAACGCTGCAGGAGTCTGCTTTTGCTCTCTCCGCACACAGAGTGCAGGTTTCAAACACTGTGCACCTGTGTGTGTGTGTGTGTGTGTGTATTTATATAAGTGTTTACAGCTATTTACTGTATTTTGGGCAGCAAGAGTTTATTCGAAGAGAGAACTGAGGAGGAAAACGGGAGGAGGGAAACGAGCGAGACAGAATAAGAGAGAGGGAAATGGAGAGACAGAATAGACAGAGCGAGGTTCGCTCTATGTACAAAGACCTACAGTAATTGTCCCAGGACAAGCTGAGCTGATGAGAGGCGTTTCCATGGTGATGGCATTATGTATGCCAAGGTCAGAACACCCTGACATCCAGATTGTTCTATCTCCCTCCCTCCCTAGCTGAGACCGCCCCCCCCCCCCAAACTCACCCCTAATACCCCAACACACACACATACACTTCCTCATTTTGAATCAATCAAACAGACGGAGGATGGAGGGGGTTGTGACCTTACCGGGAGTGTGACGAGGACGATTCCTCAACGCTGTGTGTCGCCGTCTGCCACCACCGAGACCGAGACGTTCTGACGTTCCCCGGTCCTCGTTCATCGGAGACCTCCGGAAGACCTCGCAGGGCCCAGCCAGAAGAGCTGTAGCTATTTATCCTCTAGTTTGGTAGTCTCTCTCTCTCTCTCTCTCTCTCTCCCCACTTTCTATCTGTCCTTGTGACTCTATTGCCTACTCTGTCTCCCTTTTCTCTGTCCATCTTTGTCATCTTTTAATTTCTTTCCCCTACTGTTCCTGTTCACTCTTTCCTTCTCAGTGCTTTCCTTTCTTCTTCTCTCTCCCTCTATCCCTCCATTTCATGCCATTTTTTGATCCCTACTTAGCATGCCTTCTTTTCCTTTCTCTCTCTCTCATTCGCTCTTCCTCCCTAAAAGTCGGCCCATCCTTCCTGTTTGACAGCAGGCAGCATGCCTCTGGGGGGGGGGGGGGTATGGTATATTATTTAGCACCATCACAGGGAGGTTTAGCTTAATTTGATTTTGGAGCTTTAGCACTGCCAAGGAAATACGTGAGCCTTAATGTGTGCCGGTGAGCCTCTCGCATAGGGTATTTTGGGGGGTAAATCCGCCACAGACATGATGTGGATATCTTAATTTGTACCTGTGCCTCCTGGATGGATGTGCGTTTTCATCGATAACTTGTGTGCGTGTTTGTGTGTGATTACGCTATCTGCTCATGTCTCTGTGAGTCTAAAAAGGTTGTGTTGAGTTATACTGTACTCAAGAGACTACTTTATTGATTTTCCTTCGGAAATCAATATTCATAATTTATGAATTAAAGGTGGCTGTCGCAGGTTTAGGCGTAACTGCGAGGTCACGTTTTACTGACATGTTTTCGTGTGTTTACCCCTTTTAAATCAAATCTGCAAACAGGGATTTATACTCATATGGCCAATTTCAGTGCTGAGACTTGGACCGGATATGCCAATGTTGGAGCCCAAAATCTGTCTGAGAAAAGTTATAAAATGGAATTGGCTTAACCTGTTTTACCAGGGAAACTTCCAAGAAAATGTCGAGTCAAGTGGTAAAGAGTGTTGAGTACTATAGGTCACCAAACAGCCTGGTGTTACGGTTTCGGCCGCAACCCTTTTTTTCCTGTGTTTCCCTTTTCCCCCATGTTCCTGTCTCCCCCTGTCTGTCTCCCCAGTGTGTCTGGTTCTTTATATTTGTGTGTGGTGGGTGTGGCACCATGAACTCTCTCAAGGCCCCGGTCATCCAGTCATCTACCACACCTGCTCTGATTAGCACACCTGCCTACAATCACCAAATCAAGCTCTACAGTTACTGTACATTTCCAGCCACTTTTCGACAGCTTGTACCGCCAGTTTCAGTGGTATCTATCGGCAGGCTAGTTTTTGTCGACTTGCATTTATGCTTTCTCTTACCTGCCCAGGATCTCACCTGCCTGCTTGCCGCAGCTCGTGTTTCATCGCCCCTGTGTTCGCTCACTTGCCCCGGTCTCCAGTCCAGCCTGTCTCAGATTACACCTGCCCTGCCTAGTCTCCAGCCTAGCCTGTCCTGGTTACCCTGCCTTGTTCGCGCTACCCCAGTGCCCTGCCCACAAGCCTGAATAAACTCTTTTGTTGTGAACTTTACCGGTGGTTCTCTCGTCTGCTTATGGGTCCACACCTGCTGAAACATAACAGCTAGAGGCCTGAGTTTATTGTGATAAAGGAAATATTAGAAATAACACGTAGCTTACCTATCCCATTATTTACCAAATAATTTCTTACAACCTCAGATGACAGAGAGCTAAAACAATATGTTGCCAAACAATTACCTGTGTGACAAAATAGACATTATTATTTCAGTGAGGTTTTAGGCTCTTTTGTCCAGAAATCAAATAAAGATTATAAATGAATTATAAACAGTTTGTTCGATTTTTTTTTTTAATATAACACACACTGGAGGCACACTTCTATGTCAAACTGCAGTCGTTGAATGGGCAGAACTAAATAGTGTACTTACCATATACTTACAGTGAAAACTTAAAGATTCTATCTTAACACTTAAGCTAGCGTTTTGGAATTTTGCTCGATTAAATAAATAAATAACTACACACAATCCATCAATTCATGGAAAATTAGAAATTATTTTCCTGACAGCAATGATGTAGTACACATACATTTTCCTGCAAGAAAAATCTCTCATCACTGCAATTGGGGTTAGCAGTGAGACAATCTGCCTGACTGACAGTGGCTGTCGACTTCAAGCTGATGTATTTCATCGTGACTGTTCCAATCTCCCAGCAATCCCAGAATCCTCTTGGGTTTTTCGGCAGCCATCACCACTATGGCGTGCTTCTTTCATTTCTGTGGTTAAATGAACCAAGTGGAAAAGTAAACACTCTCCCACAAATGTTCCTCTGACAGCCAAAGTTGGATAAAACCCACATCTGGCATTGCTAGATTAATGAAATCCCCCCCACCCCCCTCTGTTCAGGGGGAGACCCCGTTCTGGGAATAGCCGTGATGTAATCACTCACACAGAGTGTGAGAGTGTGTCTGGGTTTTTTGAAGTACCAGTGTTCACTGTGTATTTTTGTCTGTGATCTGTGTGAAAATAGGTGCATGTGAATGTATCCTGTTGTGTAAATTCACATTTCACATTCTAACTCAGAATCGTACACTGTCACTCATAACACACTGACCTCAAAAACACTAACAACAGGGAGCAATACATGAATGAAAATTTATCTTTGAAGTTTGAATGTAGTAATTATGAAAAATAAGAAATGTAAACAAAAAAACGAATTCCTGAAATTCCAAAAAAGAAAACATCAACAACATGTATAGTATAATCACTCATACTGCACAGTACTGTGAAGGTTGTAGTTCTCTCTCTCCTGCATTTTTGCAACATCACATCTTATGTCTTCTCTGGTGATGTATCTTGGAAAGTATCTTCTGGAATGTCTAATCGAACCCTGCCACTCTTCTTTCCCCACCAACCTGTCTTCCTTGAACCATGTTTCCCAGTGTCAATCATTCCAAAGCCGTCCCCTTTTGTCTGTTTGATAACAAGACTATAAACAGGACACTTGGTTAGCCTTTCATCTGAAATGCAATCAGCTGTGTTTGGAATTACTGTAAATATTCTGCTAAGATTTTCTATATAGTTCAATCTGGTTACTGCAGAAATGCAGGACATTTGCCATCATTCTGTTTTGAATGCTGTTAACAGTTTTTTGAGACATAGCATTTGAAAAATGTGCTGCAAATATATTGTGTTTTGCACGTGGTGGAGTATGAATGAGAAAAGAGTTAATGGATTTTGGAGAATGTGGTCATTGAATGCATTTTGTGTGAAAGCAATACAAGTTTGGGCCACATAAACTTCTGTTTCGCTGACTGTGTGAAGAGTTTTGACAATGTGACTTCAGTTTGGAAAAAAAACAACAACGAATAAAAAAGTACATTTTTAAGTAGCTGAATAGGTCATAAACCAGTCATCATAAGTAAACACATTCTATTAAAATAAAGACATCAGCATCATCATTGATTACTAAGCATTCCATTAAGTGCTGTGTGTGTGTGTGTGTGTGCATATATTTCAGAGTAGCGTATGCTGTCGTTCCAAAAACACTTGTCTACTATTGTGCACTTAAGTTCTGTCATTAACAGTATGGAAAGTAGTCCTAGAGCTCCATGTATGTAGAGATAAAAAGCTGAACTACAGTACGTAAATGGCACCAGCAGGTGGAGTGGACTCTCACTGCGCCTCTTTGCTCTGTTCCCAGATAGAGCCCTGCATGTCTGTGTTTCTATTTTTGTGTGTGTGTTTGTGTTATCATCTGTTATGTGTGTCTGGATTATTATGTGTATATATTATGTATGTGTGTTTTTTATTGTGTGTGTGTGTGTGCGTGTGTGTGTTTTTTTTAGGGTGAGTGTGAGTGAATTCCTATTGAGTGTGCATTTTTGTGTGCATTGAATGTTTCGATCTGCTGTACATCTATGTGTGTGTGTGTATGTACATCTGCCTTTTTTTGTTTGTAAGCTTCTGCAGGGAGACCCATCAGAACCCTGTTTAGAGAATCTAGAATCATAATCACACACGCACACACACACCCCTCCCCAATAATAGTGCTGAGCCAAGCCAATTCATGCAGAAAATTGTTGCTTCCTCTCTCCTCCCTACAGCTCAACTGGTAATCTCTCACTCTCTTAACATCCATCTCATTATCCATACCCCCGTGCTCCCAGAACCACGCCCACCCTACAATCTCTTCCTCTTACTGTCCGTCCATGCATCCATTGATCCATTTCTGACCATCCACTTCTTCCTCCTTTTGTGACTGTATTTACTGTAGCGATCGTGGGTTCACACAACATGGGGGACAAAAGGAAGGAAATAAATTAGTAAACACATTCTAAGGGAGGATTGTAAGATGGAAAGGTATGGAGGAAGGAATTAAGGATAGATTTTCATTTCCCATTCAGCACCAACTGTATTGGTGCTATAAGTTTTAAACATTCCCTTAAGTATTTCTTCTTGTCCAGCTGGAGAAGTTGTTAACGGGGTTCATCGCAAAAAAAATATTTTTGGTATTTTCTTTAATTTTTCATCCCCTACCAACTCCCTTGTATCAGAAACATGTTAATGCTACATTCTCTGTGAAGGGATGGGAGTAGAACCTTTTATCTTTCAGCATCCAGGATGTAAGGGGGGAGTAACTGATCCACGAATCATGATTCTTGAAAAAGTCCCTGTATCTGTTTCATTTGGCTGATTATACCTATCCACAGGGCTGGTCATTTACAGACTGCTTGATTGACAATGCCCTATTAGCCCCAATTCTTCCAGATAAACTTTTGTGTGGGACTGAGCAATTATAGAAAACAATTCAAGCTTATTTGTTATCTGTCCCTGTATACAGTTTCTGTGGTGGACTGTTGCCTGGAGTAACAATAAAAAGGAATAAAGTCATGTTTTGTGTTCATTCAGAATATGGTTTGAGAGTTTCTGTTTAATCTAGTTCTGAAGTCCCAATGCCATCACAACATGAGACTTTCTCTTCTTCCATTGCATATTAAAAGGCAGGACACAATGTCCTGTTTTTGGAATTACTTCAGGCATTATGTTGAGATGTCTTATTAGGATCCTAGGGGTGTCTTTATCAAAACGTACTCATTTTTTTTTTAATCTGCCTTTTTATTTTTTAGATGAAGCAGCCCTGGTTTCCTATGTTCCCAGCTTTGTTTTGCTCCTGGAAGCCGTCACCATCAATAACAGGCAGCTTTTCCAAGGCTACGGATAATTGGTGCAATTCATAATTGTGGTGAAGTGGTGAGAGAAAGCCATCAGCCCACAGGAGAGATGAGGGCACCGATGTCAGGTGACAACTCTACCTCTATCCTGACACCTGGCGAGTTATGGGAAATATTAACCAGACAACATAGTGTGTAAATACCATGTGACATTGACATCTTGAGAGGGAGGCATTGTTAGATTTTAATGCAGATTATCATACACCTATTACCTTTAAAAATGAGCTTACTGTCTACTGTCTTCTTATTAAGTCTGTACACAGGATAGTGGTAGCGCTGCAAAGTAAGTAATGTAGTGTGAACTGCATATTACCTTTATTGAAAAAGCAATATTACCAAAGTAAAACATAGGCCTTTGCAAGCCTCCAGCAAAATATGTATCAGTTGAAATGTTAATTTGAAAATACTAATTTACTCTTAAACTGTTAAAGCCCCTGCGCCCGGGGGGGGGGGGGGGGGGGG
>JAODLI010003121.1:0-10084 GCA_027575585.1 Percopsis omiscomaycus | reverse complement strand
TCTCTCTCTCTCTCTCTCTCTCTCTCTCTCTCTCTCTCTCTCTCTCTCTCTCTCTCTCTCTCTCTCTCTCTCCTTTCTTTGATAGAGCCAACTCATTTAAGGCTGAAAGGAGAACATGGTGGAGTTGTGAGGGCCAGCCCTGCGGATTAACCTGTAGATGCCACTCTCCCCCGTTCGTGTCCGCTAGCATTCAGTGGGCCTGTGCTGAGACCCATTCAGCCTTGCTAAACTGCTAAACTGTTGCATAACAACGCAGCCAGCCTTTTGCTGGGGCCCTGAAGCTGTTGGTTTAAACAAGGCACCCTTAGGCCCCTGGAACTTGTAGCCTCTGTCTAGCTCTCCTCGCTTGTGGACAGATCTTGGCCACTAGAGGTGTTGCGTGGAAGAATGGACCTTTGGCGCTCACATCATAGAAATGGAGGGGAAAAGAAAATCAAGGAGTGGTCAATCCGTAGTGAGGCAAGACCTCATCGCTAGAGTTTTGGCTCAGCTGACGCGAGGGGTCAGGGACGTTCTCATTCCACATTTTCGAAATGGTTACACTGTATCTCACGACTGTAAAGGAAAATGACTCATCATAGAATAAGAAGAAATAGTTATTTGGCTATCAAGAAATCACGTGCTAAAACCCTTCCTTCCTCTGCCCCTCTCCGACACGAGGAGAGCTGCCATGTATGGCAGAGAGAGAAAAGACAGAAGACAAAAGGATGAGTGACCGGAGCGGAGCCGCGATGGTCAGCTGAGTTATTTGGTCAAAACCCAATTAAATGAAAGGATGGGCTGTTGCTAGGCTTTGCACTGAGGAAGTGTGAGCACTCGGGCCCGAGCTCATTGAACAGAAACAGGCTTCTGTTTACTCACACAGACACTCCACTTTGAAAGCACTGCAATAAGTATAATTACCCTCTATTAGTACCTATCACTCTCCTTGAGCCTCCATTAGCCTCTCAACCTGTCGATAGGGATCTCAATGACTTGCAAAAAGGCTGGAGAAACACCTAAATATGGTGAGCCCATGAAGGCTATTTTCAAGACTCACTTGAGATGTGTACGATATTGGGCTTGTAACTCCCAGGAGAGGTCCGAAACCATCATTGTAACAACATAATGTTGTATATCTTACTGAGGAGGCCGTCTCTTTGGGTGGTACACAAATATTTTTGTTGGTGGGCTAACCCACCAAATTTAGGTGGCAGGGGAGAAACTCTAGATAAAGCTAACACAAAAATCATTGCTGTGAATTTTTTAAAGCCTGAAAATCCAGCATTATATCCATAACTCACATTAAGGGTTCTATTATTCACCCTAGCTCTTGTTATCATATAATCCTCAGCACAGACCCTCTCCCACTGGGTGGGTGTATCCCACCCACACAAAGCACATACCTCTGGGTTTGTGTAAACCTGTTTGTGTGGCCTCTGGTTCTCCAATCTCTATGGAAAATACGAATGTGGTCCAGATAAAGCTCAGTGTCAAACCAGAGGTCTAACCATTGATGTCAGTATTATAGCGACTGTATAGCGATTGACAGGCCTACGTCCTACCACACACACCGAAAACGTCAAAATTACCTCACAGACCATGTGCCCCACCTAAAATGGCACAGCTTTGCATTGCAGCAAAACAACTATAATTTCCTCAAGGAGACCATCATACCACTTTCTGCAGTGGTATGATAATTCCATTACGGCATCTGTGAACTAAGTACAGTATAAATACAAATACGTACCCATATTAATGTATATTCTAGCCTAAAGCTAGCCTGAAGCTTTAATCTACTGTATCACCAGGCCCAAAGCAGACTAGATAAACTGAGCTTACAGCTCGTCGCATGTCAACTCTGCTAGCCTTTGGCCTTTGTTGTGAAAACTCAGGGTGAGATAGAAAAACAGATCGACTCAGATGATTAACAGCTAAATAGTAACCGGAGAGAGTAAATTACATGATGAGACGCAGAGGAAGTGTCCGAAATGTGTTATGTGTGTGAATGTGTAACCCCTGGAGGCCAATGTCTTGTTTAGAAAGGCTTGAGGTGAAGGTCAAAGGTCACAGGTTAGCCTGAGAGGTTATCTCTTACTGTTTAGTGTTGATACAATTGCCTGAGCAGATGAGCACTTATACAGTTAAATGGATTAACCCGGCATAGACTGGTATTCGGGGGTTTAAACCTAAAGTGCAAGCCCACAACTCCTCCACAGACACAGAGCCATTACACACACACACACACACATGCAAGTGTTCATATGGGCACACATTCACAAACATGAGCATAAGCGCATACACACACACACACTGGATTGGATCCCTGGTTGCCCTGGGTGCGGTCGTATCTGGAGTTGAGGTGTGTAAAAGGAGAGGAAGTCAGTGGGGGAACTGAGGCGTTGAACCCTGTCATCCTGTTGTTAGTGGTCACACCTGCCTGTTGTTTCAGGATCCCAGGGAGCATAAAGAGTTAACAGGAGGTGTTTTGTTTGTGTATCGAGAGCGATGAACTTCAGCTGAGAGGAACCTCTCACCAGTTTTTAACCTCAAACACTGCATGGAAATACTCATGGGCAGAGTACATGCATGCCCAACTGGCACTAGCTCACTTGCACGCACACACACACACACAATCATATGTTAATGATAATGTCAGAGGTCTTGTCTTTAAAAGCCTCCCTCATGCAGCACGCTGTGGGATGCACTACAATGTATTCTTAACAGTCTTCCAACTGCTGGTGTGGTAAGGGTGTGCAAGGGTATTTTGCTTGCCTCATCTCTCTCTGTCATCTGTGCTTTGGTAATAGGTAAATCTATACATTACTATGCATGTGTTTATTTCATTTCTAGTTTTGCTTCTGTAATATGTTAATACATTTCCAATTTATTAGTGTGATTGCGTCAGTAAAATACTTACAATCGTTTTTGGTTTTTTTTGCTTTTCTGGCTTTCAACCCTTTTTCCCACATTGAAATGAATGGCAAATCACTTTGTAGAACTTTGTACACCTTTGGGTTTCTGACCGGTAGTCTACGATTCACAAACATCCAATATGCCTGCTGCAAATGCTCACAGGAAACCATTCAAACCTATTACATTACTGCTCATCTGCACCTAACATTTCAATCGACCTCGTGGATACTCATCTGCTGTAATTTTTAAATAAACACTGTGGATTATTCACAGCCTACATATTTTGTTTGTGCTGAATCAAGAGATGACAGATCTTACTTGCAAGATAAGTTAGCTTTGATACCTTTGCAAGTCAACACATACCTTGCTAACTTATTGCAAGGAACGTTTAACCTGCTATCCCACAGGGAGTAGTAGTGTAAACCCATTCTTCCATAGATTGAAGCATTCATTTGTTGTTTGCATAAAGTAAGAAAAAACAATGTCTTCTAATGCTGCAACGCAATCACACTATACAATACCTTTGTAGATGTCACCAGGTCAGACCTTCCACTCAACTTTGCATTGGCAACACATTTGTTTGTTTTGGTTATTGTCCCACAGGAGTCAATCATCAGACCTTCATCCACTCCAGTGACCCGCAGAAGAGCCATACACTGTATGTGAAATGAGTTGTAAAGCTTAGCATTCTCTGCTGCAGCATAAACAAAGCGTGCCTGCTTTACAGTACCCCCATAGTTCTCTATGGGCATCAAAGTAGTTATTATGGGAACCACCAGGGCTGTGGGGTTCAGGGGGACGAGGCCTGGGTATAGATCAGGTCTTTTACTCTGGGCCTCTTTGAACCCTGATTGATATGGTGAGGCCTTTGAAGAGCCTCCTGTATTCATTAAATCTTTTGTTTTCCACTTCAATAATTACAAATGATGACAGTTTACCAAGATGGATCTATGGAAAATCCTGACATTTCATGTCCTGACATGTTTGTCATGTAAAAAGGAAGAAGTTTAGAGGCGCTGTAAGCAGAGAAGGAAAGCATTTACCAAGTGTTGTAAGGACAAGTTTGTCTCATAACTTTAATTCCTGGTGTATTTCCCACCAGGTGCCTGATAACTATATAAAAAAACATGAAGGGCCCCAAGCTGTGCAGCCACACCACTCCACAGGCCCGTAAAACCTAGGGTACTTATTATAGTTGACAGCAGTGATAAAGCCTGTTTTGGAGTAGGTTCAGATCTTACTTTTACATTAGTTTGATTCTCATCAAATCCCAATTATTTGTGACAGGACTTCCCGGAAGCACACACTTATTAGAGTTTGGACAGCCAATACCAGTCAAGAAAGAAAGTACAGTAGTAAAATAAAAACACCCTGCATATTTCGACAATCTTTTTTAAGGGCCATCAACCCGACAGTTCCACTCTCTCGGGTGGAGTGGCCTGCTCTATGCAAGCATTGCTAATTATGAGATAGTCGCTGTCTCCATTGTATAGTACTCAAAGGGGTTTTGCTCCATGCCAAGGTTGTGCCAGAAAACCGGCCTGTGTCCATTGCGTACATGTCTGATGAACTGTTGCCTGGTTGTGTCACTGCATCAGCAACCTCATTCTGCTCCAGTACATCACAAAAAGATGAAACCTGTTAGTTCCTGTTGTCTCTGCATCCATACTGTAGTTCCATAAGGTTCCTCTTGTAACATTACTACCACTATATAATCTGTATTAAAACTATGTATGTTATTAAAGTAACTTAAAAGAGGAAACTTTTGCCATCTTTAGCTCCTTTCAGAAGCCTGTAGAAGGACCTAGAGGCCCAAATGTCAAAGTCTCGGCCCCCTGCAGTCATTATGTTTATCTCATTTTGTCTGAAGGGGTTAGGAGTTCCTGGTTCTGTTGCCAGATAGACTTGGAACCTGTCCACCACTTATGCAAAGCCAGGACAAGTCACTTCATCAGACTGCAGACATGGCAAGTTCAACAAGTCTGCCAATGATGTATGTACATTTTTCCTTGGGCTGAAATTCAGAACAATCAGAACACTACACATTTTGGTCAATATCTGTTATCTGTCTTTTCTCTTATGTTGTTGTTGCAACGTGTTCTCATTTAGAAGTACGGGAGTAGCCAACATCCTTCATTCTTGTGTTGCTCTCATTTTCATCCAAAAAAAAAAAAAAAATTGGGCCCTTATCTGGAGCAAACATGCTCACTTGTATAGTTCAGTCAGCACCTCACTCTCTATTTCTTAATGCACATACACTTCCCCTGTTCGGGCTTTATTTTACCCTTGGCACTTCACAGCATCACCCAGTTCCTTGCTGTTCCAAAAACAACAAAAGGGCTGGTCCATTAAAGTAACCAGAGTTTGACCGCTTTTAATGCCCCAGCAGGCGAGCCCCTTTTACACATACAACAGTTCTCTAAATTACAATACAATACAGTATTTGTATATTACATAGATTTGGGAGTAGCACATTCTCTATACTATCAAAACACCACCGTGAAGAATCAGGTTGAATTTTGAACTTCATGGGTGTCATCTCATGGGTGTTTGGATGTGTCACTGAGTCAGACCCTGTGTCTGTGTCTCCATGGCTGGGATGTCAGAGGTCACCACCTCCCTTCACTCCCTAACTGAGCCTTGACGGTGCCGCGGTAAACCCCGACCTTTCACCCCTTTCGTTCCTCCTGGCTGGCCTCATCTCTCATCCCACCCGGACAGGACCCAGAGCTGTGAAGCAGGCGGAACACCTCATTCAGGAGTTCAAGCCTGATACAAGTTGAGATAGAATTTTGGTCACCCCACCTGTGAAGCACAAACAGGCCCATTAGTGTTCTCTCATTCCTCCTAAATATTTTCATCCCATATCAAAATAATGTCAGGCAAGTTGTCACTTGACTATTTGCTTTTACTATTTCTGGAAACCACTGTGGTGCCCTATGTTAGTCCAGACCTAAAATGGACAGATTTCCCTAGATAAAATGCTCAAACTCTATATGTCAAAAAATCTTCTGCAGGGCCGTTCTTTGTCTTGTCCAGTAGTTCTTTCAGGACAGGATTCTTGTCTTCCAGGAAGCTAAACAGCTGAGGAAAAAGCATCCTCCACATGGATTGGAGAGTGATTTTGTGGGTCCTTTGAGACTTTCCTGACATAACTTGCTCAGCAGTTTTGGGGCCAAGTAGGTTGCCTTCAACCTATGCTTCCAACAGTCCAGATGATTGGACGTGCTTGTCCAAGGTGAAGTCTTCTTCATCATCTGGGAATCCTTCCAACAGTTTGTGGCCACCAAAAATCAAGCAGATGAACATGAAAACGCTTTCAGGAACACACGCTATCATTTCATCTTCATTAACAAATCCAGTGTACCATTGGGTGCACCAGTATGTCTCTTAATTTCAACGCTACATGTACCATTTCCAGGAAGGGAAATTTCCTGGAAACACGCAATACATATCGGTTAGGTACAGTAATGAAATCCTGTGCATAAACATATGTTTCACGAATTCTATTATTCTACAAAAAGGTTAAAAACACCTAGTTAGTATCAGCAAAAACTATATGATACAGGTCTGAGGAGTGATGTGCCATAAGAATGCAGGACGATATGCTGCTAAATAATGTTTAATATACAGCATCTCTTCAGGCAGGGTGTCACAACTCAGCACTCAGCACTCCCCCTGTTTATTGAACTTTCCCAAAAAAACACTCAGAACTCCTCCCCCCTGTTAATGTCCCAGATGGTTAACTCTGTCTCCGCCCTCCTGTCATGCCACGCACACTCCTATCACCTGCCATTGTCTCACTAACTCCTGCACACCTGTGTCTTGTTAGCTCTCATGATGCCTGTGTATTTATACCCCTGCTTTCCCTGTGTTCCGTTCCATTACCGCTCAGCATTACTGAGCGGTTTGCATATCTTAAAGATTTATTGGCTGATTATTGCCTGTTTTTTGGAGTACAATTCTTGTATTTTCCCTGACAGTGCATTTGCCCGTGTTTGACCTGTTTCTGGACTTTTGGAAAATAAATTCTGCAAAAAGGTCTACTTCTGACTCTGGTCTACTTATTGTTAAACAGCGGACCAAGCATCCCTGGGATTCCTGTAATTGTTTTTTGAGAGATAACACAGGAAAAGCACAAAAGGAAATCTCCTGAACATGACAGCTAAAAAGATAAATGTGGGAAGAAAACCCATTTCTGTACATGATTTGTAGCCATATTTCTGATGTAAACTAATGGACTTCTATGAGCACATGACCTGGATCTGTAGATTGTCAGACCTCCACAATAGAAGGCTCTACATCAAGACATTTGTTTCTCTGACGTTATAGGTTGCCTTTGACCCTGGCAAACTTGCCATCTCAGCTGTGTCTAAATGCCATCCCACGCTGCCTCTTTAGTTGCCAAAATGACTCCCACCACATGGGATACGGGTGGGAAAGGAGAACTAAAAACTCCTTCCCTCAGAAGTTTGTGATGGCAATTGCCATGGGTACCAAAAACCGTCTTCATCGGCCATTGCTCCAAGCGCTTATTTGCCAGTATACCTATGTTGCTGAATTTGAACCCTTATGTGCCTGACCGTTCTAATTTCGCATCTAATTTTCGTCCATATCATTCCTATTTTCAACTGTTATTTTGAACTTTTTCTCTCTTCATGTCAAACATTTTGTTTCAGTTGGCGTTGCATCTTTTTTAAGTCCTAAATTGATTGTTTGTCGGAGTGGGAGAAAGGTTCCACAGCGATTGATTACAGTCCAAAAACGTCACACCTGGAGTAAAATCATGGCTTATGTTACACTAGGATGTTTTTCAGAGGACTTTTGGCAGGTCCATTCAGATGACAGGTAACTGGAAACACCTGAATTTTACGTGATCAGGTCTGAATGGTAGAGGAAGGAAGCTTGGCTCTACCAAACATGAGGTATTTGAACAGCACCTGCTATATTGACTCACACCAGGACAGCTATCGGTTTCAACTTACAATTTCTGCTGCGGTGGCAGGACCACCCCACACACTGTGCATGGAGATCCTCCACAAGCCTAACTTCAGCCATCACTAGTGCAAGTACAAAAAGATAGACGAATTGGAATATTTTAGGTGCGGGGCTGAGGCAACTTACAGAAAAAGTTAAAAAGCTTTATAATGCTCCTATACAGGACTGAAATGATAATAATGGAATTTTGCAGCATTGTATAGTGTGCAGGCATTTTTTATTTATCTTTAGATACACATTCCGACCACAATTTATTGCACACAGCTTCACATCGCTGACATTTTATATTATTGCTGTGACATGACATTTTATATAGAGTAAGTACTACACCAGAATCATAGTTTTTGTCATAAATCACATTTTCCAAAGCCTGCACATGCAGTTATACTGTAGGTGTGTGTGTGAATGAATGTGTGTGGTGAAAGTGTTAAAATGTCTACAGAACATGTTTTATTGTGCCTGTGGCGGCCTGGGTGGTGGATGTGGAAGTTGACAGGCTGCAAACACGCCTTTTCCTCCCGACTCCTTCCCTGTTCCTTCCAAAACCACTGTAGGTCCAACCTCTTTCCGTTCCTGAGCGGTATACACACACACATGCACACTAAGGATAACCACACACATCAGTTAGCCATCAACTAAAATGCTACAGCAGTAGACACTGAAATCAGCCACACTAACATTTCTTGTGATCCAATATAACATTTATGATATGATCTAAGAGGTGATTCCTATACACTTAGAGCAGGATAAGTGTGTATTTATTGAACTGAGTCCCGGTTTCCACAATATTTCTACAAATGACTCTGCCATGTAAACAGGATACCTGGAGAGGAAGACAGCAGGGTGGGAAAACGACTGAGGGAGGCTGAGATTGGAGGTGAACCCTTCAAGTCACTACATAAAACATTATTTTGTGACTATAAGAAGAACTTGTAATGAAAACACATTCTAGCAAAGAATACACTGTGGCTCAGAATCCTTCTTGTTTTTATAACAAGGCTTAACATCTCAAAGTTGGTCTAATCCCTTATTGTGGTGTAGCGTGCACTTACATAACTTGGAACTGCATCAATAGGACAGAGAAGGAAAAGTTCTCCCATGGACAGAAAGACGCTAAACAATCAGTTCTGATGGCAGAGCCATAAGAACAGGTGCAATTAGGAAAGATCAATGACGCTTCTTATGATCGGCAGCCAATGATTTGAGGTGAAACAGTGCTGTATTGTGCCCCGAGCCGGCAAAAAGGCAGATTTCTGCTCTCAGACGCACCAGGATGACCTTGTTTCCGGACATTATGCCTGCCACTCCTAACTCACAAGGTACAGGCGATTATGCAACAAGTGGGAGGGGCTGAGCTGTTAGAGGGGAGTGGGTGGGGGGTGGGGGATCCATTTTTCTGCTTAACAGGGTACACAAAAGGGATGGTTTCTGGTTAAGAATGTGAGACAGACATCATAACTCATATGTACCTCATATATGAGGGTGAATGCAGAATGACATAGAGAGAGAAAGTGCATCAGTGAGAAGAATGATAGCGAGAGAAACTAGAGAAAAACAAGAAGGAGGTGGGTTTAAGAGCAGTGAGAGTGATAAGGGGTAGCCACTCTATGGAGACATCAAAGGGGACAAGTGGATTATAAGAAGCTTTAATTCTTTAAAGAAAACAGACCATCGCCTGGTAAGGCTGTTGTTTTTCTGGGTGGAATCACAAAGATCAAGGAGTGGAGGTACGGTAGGGCCCAGGGAACATCACTCCTCCACTTGGGCATGTTGTCATTGTACAAGCAGGTAATTATAAGGTAGCTAATCCCGTGTTTGGGTGAGAATTCTCATGTTACCACCTATATTTCATCATAGACAAACAGAAGGATAGGCCACAGCAAGTGCACTGTTTACAGGTTGTAAGAACAGTTTAGAGACGTCACAAGTTGGTATGTTCCCTGCTTTTAGAGAAAGCTCATGAGAGGGAAAATATTTGAACTTGAACCATCTAAAACGCCACTTGAAGGGCCTAAAGTAAAAGAAGGGATACGTGAATCATTCTGATACAAAACTAAATAATGTGGTACCAAGTGTACACACAGAAAACAAATATGCGCATACAAAACCACAGCTGCACATGCACACACACACACACACACACACACACACACACACACACACACACACACACACACACACACACACACAC
>JAODLI010003120.1:0-10084 GCA_027575585.1 Percopsis omiscomaycus | reverse complement strand
TAGATAGCCTATCGTGTTGGCACCCTCTACTGTTTCCCCTGATTTCTACCTTCCCCCCCGTGATTTTGTCTATATCGCGAATATAAGACAACCCCCCATTTTCATCCTATTTTTAGGACAAAAACCTAGTCTTGTATTCGGGTATATACGGTACACCAACATTGTGCTTGTGAAACAGTTTGTGCATGTAGACGACGTAGTTATTGTAAAGTTCTGAAATAAAATTTTTCTTTAATATGCTTATTGAACTTCAGTGATGCATGCTTCTCCCTTTGCTAATGCAGCTATCTCCAGTTTTCCTTCAAGCATGCTACCACCATGAACCAAGAGCGCCCCATACTACAACAATGAATTGAGAGCGTCCCCTCATGGACAGAATAAAAATTAATTACAACATAAGAAACATTGCATGCATTATAAGCCATAAACATTACAGTTATAAAGATTGCTAATTCCAAAGCACTGGCATATGGTCTGCATACAGAAATAGCCGACAGCCACATGCACGGTGTGGCGCATCCACAAGAGGATAAAATTGTCGCTCGTTGCGTGAGGCCATGCGTGAGGTATTATACTGTAGCCTTAATTCACCATAAATGTTCGTGCAAATGTTCGTGCCACCTGGGAAGTGCCCTGAGTTCCTGCAGTCAAAAAGCGCCTTATGTAAACACATTCCAGGTGAAGGTGGAGGCTTCTCTGGCTGTTTCTTGTGTCAGGAAGTAGCACTTCTTGGCCCCTTAGTCTGTGTAAATGAAGCACTCTCACCATGTCACAGTGGTAGACGGGAGGTGTGGCTGTTTCCAAAGAGGTGACTGGCCTTCACCATTGACCAGTAGTGAGTTAAAGCACTGTGTTTTGCCTTTGCAATCATTTGTCAAAGGAGTGAGTGTGACTGTTGAGTTTTAGGGTTGTTACTTTTTGTGTGAAAACTAATCAGTGGAACATTAAGATCTTCTGTGCTTAAGGTGAGATAGTTGGTGGTGATGCCATGGGATGCTTTTAGTTTTAGGATCCCATGTCAACATTTATACAAAAAGCATAAGATGGTACAGAAACTACACAGCCTGTTCTGTATCAGGATTTAGGTTGTAAAATTCCCTTGAGCTGTCACAGTATGCGAATGAGTGCACAACGTTCCCCTGCTGAGCTCATCTGATATTCAGAGCTGTGTTGTTCATACTGGGTCATGTTCATTTTGTAGTATGTATTTCTGTACACAAACATGCCACTCCTACCTTGTAGACTTGAAAATGTAAATTGAGAATGCACAGAAACGCAAATGCTGACATTTAAAAGTGGAAGTACCATTAGGCAGAAATGTCATCTTATTGGCACCTTAAGGGCCCTGGAACTCCCTCTTAGCATCTGACCTAGTTTACTACCTCTTGAGACTGAGAACTTGTCATTCACCTGCCCAAGGGCACTGAAAAACGCATATTTGCTTTCTTACAAATGCAGACATAAAGAGGCAAATGCAGGCCTATCAGGTTTTGGGAAAATACAATATGTTTGACGATGAGCATTACGCTAAAAGTTGTTCAAGATTAATTGTATCAATTGTCTTTCTGATTGTAGAAAGAAACCTCATAACTTCCTGTGGGCTAATTTTCACCATTGCATTCTGCGAATCTGCAAACCTTGGAACTTTTTCGCTATGCTGTAAAACAACAACAAAGTTACAAAATCCTGGTATTGTCATTATTTTTAACTACAACATTTCTTGTAACCTTATGATATTTTTACACAGAAAAAATAAACGTTTTGCATTGGTGCATGGCACCGTGAACAAGCCAGGTAAATAATTCAATTAAACAATTAAATCAATTATTTCCATTAAACGATAAAACAGAAATGTCAGTTAAGATGCATATAAATATTACCAACCATTTAGGATGCTTGAACAATCCTTAACCAAAATGCCTTCTCTGCATTTGCTTGTGCTCCTGAGAGTGAGAACAACGGAGAAGAGCTCGCTAAGTGCAAAGACGGGAAGCTATCATCCACCTGTGCATTTATTTTCGAAATCAGTCTTATTTATTTGAGTGGATTTCAATAACCTTTTTAAGATTAGTTTGAAAGTCCACGTTCTAAGTTTTTCCGACAGCCAAAATGGACGAGGGTAGTGTTGTGTTACTCGTGAACGTTTCGTTCTTTGCGAACTAATCTTTTAAATGACTCGGAGTAATGACTTGTCTTAGTGACTCATTCATTTTCATGCATGCGTTTGAATTGGTTGTGGCTTTATAGAATGATTATAGAGAATGTTGAAGATGTGAATATGTGTAGGCTATTATTCTTTTGTCAACTGAGGCAAACCATGTAGCCTTCAATGTTTGAGAACCGCGCTCTTTTTTTTTTTTTTTTTTTACATCATCCACGAGAGCAACAGCGCCTTAAAATGAACGAAATTACTCAAAAAAAGATTTGTTAATCTTTCTGACAAAGATTCAAAGATCTGAGTCAGTAAACCGTTTCGAACTCCCACCACTAGACGAGGGTGGGACTCAGTTCCTTTCTATTTTAAATAAATCATGCCCTTTTCATGAGCCCACCTTCATTCTGAAGTTAAGCACTGTGGGCGTGATCGGAGTACATAGGGGTGACTGTGCGCAAAAAAGGACTTAAGAGAGAACGGGAGAATACGGCCCTAATTGAAATGTCTTTTTATGCATTACTTTTAAATCCTGTTTTACTGTATAACATGTTTTTATGTGAAGCACATTGAGTCTGCCTCATGTATGAAATGGGCTATATAAATATATATAAGTGCCTTGCCTAATTGTTTTTAAAATGTAATGTGCCCCATCTAATGCTTTGATTCATCTGCTAATCCCCTCCCCTTCTGCCCTGTTTCATTACATGGAATCTGTATATTGTGATGAGTTTCAAGAATTTCCCCAACACAGGAAAGCTCAGTTCTTCTATGATGTTTTGTTAACCCTTTACTTGCACGTCTATACATCAAGTAATGGGTGGCACTGGGAACAAGTGCTTATTGGCAAAAATGCTGAATAATTTAGTGTTGTCTAGTATTTCACTATTACCTTAGCCTCCCCTATAGCTTTTTATGTCACCAAGGAGATGCTGCTCTCCTTCCTTTCTACATGAAATACAAAGAGTAGAAACCTGCTGCTGTTAATATGATTTGCCAGGTTAATGGCAGAAACCCAGAGTATGTCAGGAATGTGTGTAATGTATATCTAAACAAAAACAGATGGTATCAGCCTCATATACTAACCATCTCCCAATGATAAGCAATAGCAGACCGCCTGAACATTTTCAGGCGGTTTATAGTGCTAGCTGAGCTGTTATAGCTTACAAATGTAAGCACTTAATAGACTCCTAATTTATACCTGGTACTGTGTCACCTTGTCAGAGAAATTAACAAGGCTTTTGTAGGCTAATGGGGATTTCTATATTCAGCCATCTCCCTTGTTCTTGTGCTGTACAGGATGTAACATGTAACCGTTACTGCTCAACACCCTGCCTCCCTTCATATTTCCTTTCATTCGCATACTTTATCTTGTCTGTCTTTAGTGCATTCTCCGTTGGCCAGTTTCACGCACCAAGTCATCGTGTTGCTAATTAAGTGTCTTGGCCTAGAATCTGGAGTCTGTCCAGGGTCGTGATGAAGTTTTGATGTCTTCAAATTAAATTAACCTGTGTGTGTATATGTGTGTCTCTCTCTTTTTACCCATCTATCATAGACGAGGACTCAACCCACCCCACAGAGTCAAGTCCATCTCCATGACTACCTTTACGCAACA
The DNA here is from genome assembly GCA_027575585.1 of Percopsis omiscomaycus. Lineage (NCBI taxonomy): Eukaryota > Metazoa > Chordata > Actinopteri > Percopsiformes > Percopsidae > Percopsis > Percopsis omiscomaycus. The sequence goes on along the minus strand of JAODLI010003120.1, from coordinate 6,317 downwards.
GGAAATTGAGTTCCTCCAGAAAAATGGCAATGAGGTAGGCATGATGACTAATGTGATGATTAACCCTTCTATGTGCAAACAAGCGGTAACTTGTCCATTCTTAATTTCCATTACCACGGATCCTATGGTCAGCCAGGAAATGTCTTATGGCTGGAATAGACACCAACCAGAATAAATTTTTAAGCAGAAATCTATGAAAAACAATTGTCAAATAACTTAATTTTGTTTGTGTAATTTGTACAAACTATTTTCACAACTAGCTTAAAGCTGCTGTAGGTAGGATTTGAGAGGTGCAACAAGAGCTAGCTAAAAAAGAACTTAAGAATCCACCCCCTCCTCCTCTGGTACCTCCCTCTGGCCTGCAAACATCATCAGGGAAAAGAGGCCCTGATTGGTCAGAATTCTTTTGGGCGCCGTTTAAACTTTGAAAACGATTTATACAGAGGGAGGGGCTATCAACCATTGTGTTCCAGCATTAAAAGTTTTTGTATAAGTTGTATACATATTTGAGACTAAAGCAATTTATTAGATTTTGGTCAGAAACGATCATTATGGTTCGGACAATATGGAAATAAGGACCAGATTGATTTTTGCCGTTTAGTCTATACACTTTAGTCACACTTTAGTCTATATTCCAGGTATTTGATTTTGGGTAGCTTTCCCTAATCCCTACAAAGTGGGATATTAAGGATAGGTGTGTGTGGAGAATGGGGTGGCACGTCTGCTGCACACATCAGCTTGCTTTTTAATCTGTCATGTTGGAATAACTTCAGAGGATTTACTACTATACTAAAGGACTGCCTATTAACAGACAACCCTAAGCCTTGCAGTTTCTTACGATTCCTTGACATTTAGGATCTGTGTCTGGGTACCTATGGTATGATAGTGGGTGTAGCAAGGCAGATGCATTGATATAGCAACCTTGAGGTTTTTCTACATCATCTCCAACCTTGAGTCTCTGAGTGTGACTTCCTGCCCTGCATCTTTGCTCCAGCTTTTAATAGCCTCTGCTTCCCAGGTGGCATTGCTCTATTTTATAAACTTATTAACAAACGTTTTACCTTGGATAGTGCTTATTGGTTCCCCTATGCATTAGGCCTGAATACCATCCAGTTGATTTATCTATAATGCCAAAGAAGATTCAAGTCAGTTTTAGTAATGGTGAGCCCTTGTTTTATTAGAGTTTTTATTAATAAAAATGTTACACAATGTAGAATCTCTAAATGAAGAGAACACACACTTTCTTTATAAAAATAGTGATTGCTGCTATCCTCTCAGGCTGCTCCGGTTTGCTGCAAATCTTTTGGCTAAATGAAATATAATATCGAACCTGTTTTCCCATCCCCTTCCCCTCCAGGTGTGCAAACAGATTTGGCTGGGCCTTTATGACGACAGAAGCTCCCCCATACCAGATTTCAGAGAACCTCAGAAAGTCAAGGAGTTCCTTCAAGAAAAATACGAGAAGAAGAGATGGTATGTGTAGTTTTAGAAGTAATATGAGTAATCCTGTGCTCAGTGTGTGGTCCTGTTGCGTTTTCTTTGTTGTGTCGTTTTTTCTCCCCCTCGCCCTGAGCGGAATGCCTCTGAGGCAGCTAACATCGTCCAGCGAGGCACCAGATATCCCCGTTTAAATGCACAGAATGTAGGTCAAACAGGTTGAGCTGTTTTAATTAGTGAGTTACGATATGGATTTTTTTTTTTTTACCGATATAACCGATATTTGCCTACTTCTTATGCCTGATACCGATCAGATATCCGATAAGTTCTTCACATTTTTGTAAATTTAAAAGATGTTAATAACCTGTAATTTGTACAGACCTGCAATAGAGCTGTCTTCCTCTGACCTCTTATTTACACTGCACACGTCTCTAGCGCATTATGGTTCCGACACGGCCACCGGAGCTGATCACAGCCACTATAGTGTGTATATACCAGCCACACCGCGGCACGTTTCAGAAGCGGCCCAGAAGCGGCTCTCCCCGCTGCTTCGCTGAATACGAAAGAAACTATCCAAACCGCCGAGGACATGTCTGTCCTCTCGCTGCCTGCACTGCCTCGGCATGGCTCTATCCAGGCGCAGCAATATGATGTCATGAGCACGACAACAGCAGCTACTGTATAGAGTCCATAGACATGAATAGAAATTTTGGCCAAATTTTCATTTTCCGATATGATTCTAAAATGAAAATATGCCCAATATCGGCCGATAATTTATCGGATTGATAATTATAGTTTTAATCATTGTCATTTAATCATTGCAATTTCATAATAGTGTGAGTACAAGGTCTTCAAGTTCAAGGCTTTGACTGCTTTGTGGTGATTGTCTCTCCAGGTATGTCCCACCAGAGCAGGCCAAGGTGGTGGCGTCTGTCCATGCTTGTATTTCTGGCTCGTCAAATAGCAGTACCAGCAGTACCCCGGAGGTTAGACCGCTCAAATCCTTACTGGGGGAGTCGACCCCCTCCCTGCACCTTAACAAGAACACCCCCCCGAATCAGGTGGGATATACGCATGCACACCGTCAATGTGTATCAATCCTAAATCTGTCAAATGCATTTGTTGGCTATTACCATTTTTCAGTTTTTGCAAGGACATGTTTAATGTAATTTTCAGTTTTTTTTTATTTATTTATTTATTTATTTTTTATTATTTTGTTGTTGATGACAATTTTGCAGTAGTAAACTAGAAAATTTGTTGTGTCAATTTAGTCTGACGCGATTGGCAATATTTTCCATAATGTAAATAGTAATTTCTGAGTCCATTTATGCCTGTGTGTCAGATCCAGCACTGCAGCAATGAGTGGCACTTTGCCTACCGGTATTGGCAAACGAAAAAGAATTAGGTCTACTAAATAAATCGCACACAAGAACAAAATTTGACAAATAACACATGAACACGCGGAAATGTTAATTATAGAGGTATAGACGATATATTAACATTTTTTTTTTATATATAGAATAAATTACTATACTATATTTTTGGTAGTATGCCTCACATCTGAACTAAAGCACTTCTTTTCTCCAAGTCATCTATATAATGACAGGCAATAGTCGCATGACTCCTTTGTAAGGGCTACCCATGCATCCTTCGTAATAGCAACTTAATAGCAATAGCATACTGTCAGAAATGTTCATACTTGCTATATATCCAGACACTGCCTTCATAACAGCCCCTTTTATGGCAATCATCCTGTGTGATGACACGGTATATTCAGGTTCAGTGAATGCAGTTTGATCTCAATAACCTGCTGCTGTAAATGTAAACTCAGTTAAAATTAAATCAATTGGGTTAAATGAATCACCAACATAAAAATAATTTGTAAAAGAGCTAATTCAACTTCAGTGTATTTATATTCTTTTACAAAATTGTGCATAATTCTATCAGATATCCACCTCAAACATCTGAATCTGTCGATGGCTGTGTCCATGCCGACTATTTTTATGCCCAAAGGAATCTCTAAACAATAGAAAGTGTTCAAGATAATATGGGTTATTAGACCATTTCTCAGGTCAAACCGGCAGTTTCATGCAGCTAAGCATTAATCAATTGTCAAGAAGGTGCATCATTAGTTGCCAAGGTAACTCAAACACTTGTCTGTGCTTTACAGTCCCTTTTTTAGATGGCCAGTCCAGTAGTTTATTTAAAGCCCTCATGCTGGCTCATTGCTCATGTCAAACGTATCTCTCCTCTCCCTCAGTCTCCGGTAGTGAGCCGTGCACAGGCCCACCAGCAGCAGTTCCACGATAAGAAATTTGACCTCCTCAGTGACCTGGGCGGAGACATCTTTGCTGCTCCAACCAGTCAGAATGCAGGCACCAACGCCAGCTTCGCTAACTTTGCACATTTCAACAGCCACTCCAGTAAGTATGGATTAAATGATTGATTCAAAGAATTGTGTGATTGATTTGATCAAGTAAGCCAACTTGTTTCTATTGCTAATCAGTTTGGGCAAGGGCTCTTGTGGAAATTTAAATTGGAAGTGGTAAAACCTGGCCAACCCAGGCTTAAGCTAGCTAGCAAGACAACACTTAACTACTTCCGATCCTTTTCATGTTTTAATTGTGGTGCAATTTGTGCTAGCCTGCGAGACCATCTTGATCTTGTGAGCTCCTCAAGTCAATTTGCATCCTCCAAAAGCATTTATACCCATTTAGAAAATAACCAGGCCTAGTCCCGAGAGCTATTTTAGTTAATGATGACTGCAAGAAGCATCTTTGTTTGAGACTTGTAACGATACATAATTCCAGCGTTCTTTTCCCATACTGTACTATGTATGTTTCAAAAAAAAAAAAAAAAGTTGAAGGTGGTCCAATTGCATGCTGATTAATGAATGATCTATTGGGACCGCTTCTACAGTTTGCAGTGCAAAATAAAATGTGTCATGAGGCTAAAAGCGTACATCACTGGCAGTGAAACAATGTCACATATGCTACTAGAGGTGCTTAGGGCAGATCAGACACATCTCCATGGTTACTAATGCCCATAACATAAAGTGCTGGTTTCCCATGGAGGATAATGTCCTTTCATTTCCTCTGCAAAGAGCCTTAATGCAGTGAGCAACATCTCCACACAGTAAGCATGCACATCTGAGAAGAGTGACGTTCCGTGTTCAGCCAGAAGTCCAGACAGTATCCCAAGGGAGAAAGTAAAGTTCATGATATCAGTCGCCATTATTGATAGTGTGTTTTCCATTGTTATGTTGTGCCTCCCTGTCATTATATCTCTTATTTGGAGCGCCATCCGTCATTCTCGTTTGTCAGTCTGTCATCCAGGCCTTCACTTACCATGTGTAGATCCATCCATGTTCATGTCATCCATTGTTTTCCCTCCCCCCCCACCCTGACGTCCAGCGGCTCCAAATGCCAATGCAAGCGCTGACTTTGCGAACTTCGACACATTTGGGAGCTCCTCTGGCCCGACGGCTGGTTTCCCCTCCGCTCCCCAAGCCCCTTTCCAACCCTCCAACCCAGGTAGAGCAAACACCAGTCACACAGCCAAGTCATGCTCAAAGAAAGATGGTGGCACATGCACATAGTGAATTTTTACACTCGCACTACATACATACAGTACATACTAATACAGCCACTGTCACTTGTGTTAATTGTGTCTAGGATGGGTTTTAGAGTGTTCATTCCACCCCCCCATTCTGAGCAATTATTTTTAGTTCCTATCCAATAATCATATTTACTGTGCTCGTTTATTCACACTCATTGTCCTTATGTCTTTATTATAATTTTTTCCCCATTTTGTACTATGTACATGGTTTCTGCGGGTCATTAAAAAGTCTAAAATCCAATAATCAGAATTGTATGCCTTAAATACGATTTTGACTGATCTTAAAAATGGATTGGATTATAAAGTTAACGTTACTTTTACTGTATAAAGTTGCATTAACTTCTCTTTTTAAATGTATTTTTGGAGAAAATTTTTATTGATCATGCTGTAGCAAAACCACTAATGCAAACTGTGCAGCCTGGTCAGAATGTATCGGAGCACACCTAGATAGTGTGTCACATGTAAGCTCATGTGGCATCTACTTCTAGAAGTAATATGTTGAAATTGTTTCTGTTAACGTTACTTTCATCTAATATGTGTAAGATCAACAAGAACAGTGCATTTAGTGCTTTGTTTAAACCTGTTGAATACCACGAATTTGAAACCCGCTGCACCTTGTGCAAGAAAACGCTTAAATTGTGAACTTTGGATATAAATGCATTGGAGTCGCATGGGAAGTCCAAAAAACAAACCCACCAGCAAACGCCTGCCATCACCCAATATTGTTCTGTATTCTCATCGGGAGCATCACTAAAGTCTGGCCCCCCCTTTTTTTTTCTTGCCAGTATGGACACCAATAGTTCTTAAATTGCATTCATAATGGTCTTAAATTTAACTTGTTGAAACCTGCAGTAACCCTGTATGTAGCGCATCAGCTTAAGTCCTTCTACAGTTATAATGCAGTATAAAAGCATGAAAATATATAAACCCATTGGGCAAAAAAGCATGCACCGCTGTTCGACAGTGGTTTAGTAGTACTGGTTTTGATTTTAACTTGCAAGTTTCCATATTTCTCTCCGATGCACGCACACGCACACACACACACACACACACTCACACAGAAACTGGTACAAATATGACCCCTGCTGGAGGAGGCCAGTAATTAAAAATCGCCATGCTGTGCCCTCTTACCGTCTCTCGGTTGATGGATAAAGGTTCTCTCTCTTTTTATGGCTCTGTAAAACAATCCCACTCTCAAAGACACTGACTGCATTTAGCCTCTTACAAACTGCTGCAGCAGCAGTTTGCTTTATCTTAATGCT
>JAODLI010003119.1:0-10085 GCA_027575585.1 Percopsis omiscomaycus | reverse complement strand
TGCAAAAGAATGATTGTCCAGAGCAGGGAATAATGTTGAAAGCTTCACGAGCGTTTTATTCCAACAGAACGTATACATTAGCAACGTGGTGCGAACCAAACAATTACCGACAACTCCTCATCCCCTACTCCCCGGTTAAGTAGGACAGGGGAGTAAGGTGATGAGGAGATGGGCAACAGGTGCGTGTGCGCTTGGTGCTGTGGACGGCCGCAGGCTGGTGGTTAATACGCCGGCGAGCTAGAACGGGAGGGGTGGTTCGCTCTCGTTGTTACATTATGACACACTCACTCCCCGTGCGTGGGTGGGACTGACTGACTGACCAGTAAACAGGATGGCATGTCTGACCAATAGATGTTGAAATGTAATAAAGTGAACCAATCATCACACACTGTATTTTTTTAGTGCTCCTCCTTCTCACAGCGTAGACAGTGTCTAGTCACCTTAAAATGTAATATAAAAGTTCAAAAACTTTTAAAGGGACACTCAATTTGTGTCCAAAATTATTCTTGTGGTTGAAAACATTAATATGAAACTCTGGGAGTACATACCTCTGGCTGGCATTCCTCTCTACTCACCCCCCTACAGCTCTTCTAGGTTCCCAGTGTTCTCTACTGCTCCCCCTACAGACATTTGCATAGTTATGATTCGGATAATGAGCTAGGGCAGAAATGTCGTGTTCTAGGAGTGCTATCACTCAATTGAGGAGTGTGCCTTTTTCAAATATGACTCGCAGGTCTTCTCAAACTTTGCCGGTCCTGATTGCAACAGCTGGGTCACCTTTGCTGTCTGTAGTATCACTGTTTATGTGACTTCAGCAGTAGAATAACAGGCCTCTCAAGGTGTGCATTAGCAGTAAGTGCTCAGCAAGTGTTTTCACAGCCATCTCCCTTTAAGTGAGTTTAATCTGTCTGCCCTCCCCAGCACAACTATTAGTTCACTATTAATAGGCTCAGGTCTGCGAGCGTTGTCAGCCTGCAGCCTGTTTAGGACACGAGCTGCAGCTTACAGAAACACGGACCTGTATGTGAACAGCACAGTTACAAACTTCACAATGTAGGAATAAAATGTTCCTCTTTGAATTTAGCTGCCTTTCTATGGTATGCTAAACATAAACAAGGAGTCTAGAGCAGTCTCGGCAGCCAAGAAAAATGCAGAGCATGTAATGTCTTCTAATCTAGTGACGTCTCAGGGTAGCCACTTAAAAAGCCTGGCTGTAACTAAAAGAGAAAGATACTGTCAATACTCGTATTATTATTTTCCATTTCCCCTGTGTTGCTGTGGTACTCCACCTTTATAGCAGCAATGTGACCTAAGGATGATTCTTCTTCAGCTTTACCGGTCTTTACTCGAACACATCCTATTTGGTTGTCTGTTTTCCATGGCAACAAACTGCAGTGAACCAGCCTTTCTTCTGACCTTCCCACGAATGATCATATTAATATCTCACACTGTTGTTGTACTATTGTTGGATCCCAGGCCAGCATGGAGTCAGGCCCTTCTAGACAAGTGTCATTACACCCACATATGTTGTATTTACAGGACACAGTCCAAGTGCTAATCACCTGTCCTCAACCTGTCAATGCTAATCTGTCTTCTGCGTTGTGTTTTCTCATCCACAGAGCAGAGAAAACAGAAGTCCTCAGTGATGACCTCCTACAGGTAAATCATTAATCTGCCTCCTAAAGCGCTTGCGTGGCCCACGACACAGCACATATCAAGCTGTTGCATAAGAACACAACCTTTTCAGCCTCGTCACTTAAGTCACTGCAGGTTTGTAGGAAGGATGTCAGAGGGGGTTCTTAAGCCAGCGTTCTCCTTTTAGATCACCGTGTGTGTGTATCAGTGACTACCTGAGGTGTCCATTTCAGTGTTGAAATGTTATCATAGCTTACAATAGATTCATAAAGATGACAAAAGTTGAAACAACCCTAATGAGGGACTGAGACTGGGAACAGCAACTATAAAAAGGGTTTCCCTTAGGAAATGTTTTGCTGACGCACATTCCCCCCCCCCCTTGAGTGCTCGCAACAAGAATGGCACGGCTGTACAAATGTAACATGTGATCACCCTAACACATCTGGAGCAATGATTTCCTGGAGAAATGAAAGACAAACCTAGTGTCTATGTCCCTTTTCGTTTTAACAAGAATTTCGACTCAGAAGTGTGGGTTTAATGCCAGCTGGGAATGTCCAGTATGATGTGAAAATGTCATGCATCCTCTCAGTGAGGATCCTGAAAGTCATTCACGGCTCCGGTAGCCAGTGGAGAATTCGAGCTCCCTGACGTTGCATGTGTGGCTGTGCGTGTGGGACCCTTCAGCCCAGGGCCTTCCCAGGGGAAATGCCCTCTGCCCCAGGGACAGACGGCAGGTGTGGTCCGCCAGGTCCGCTACGACATTCCATGTCACTGTGGAATGTATTCTGAGAACAGTCGCAGATACGTTCAGATGGATTTCCCTTCAGTTCCACACCCCACCCTCATTTGAAACTGGCAGCATCATCTTTCAATCCTTTTCTTTCCTCTCACAGAGCATGTTGAACTCATTTATGGCATGCTTGACTTTAAAATGAATCTCTTGGGAAAACAGTAGTCAGCGTCGAACCTATGAGCTATGGGAAGCCTTTGTTTGTATCTGCGTTGAGAGTTAAAACTAGCATTAGTAACTATTTGAAGGTCTGGGCAGGCCTCAAGTAGCAGCCAGGCTAGCGAGGGAGTAATAGTCATTGACGGTTGACTTTTGCTGTCCCTCGAGGGCTGCTGCTCCCATCTCTGTGATGCAGCACTGTGACTCGGCAAGCTCCGTCTTGCACCTCGCAGGCAGTGTCAATCTGATAAGGATGAGGCCGATAAGAGATGGACAGGATGAGACTGATAGACGGAGAGGGGAAAAGGCATCTCCTGGTTCTGGAGGAGCTTCAAAACAAAACCCTGTAGTCTGCTCCATACGGTCAACTGACGAGCAAGATCGAGTTACTGTCAGAAACACTCGCAGGCAGGCCTTCATTTGATACCCCTGCATGAGGTGTGGATCCTCAGCCTGTATGCAGTCTACTCTTGACAACCCCCCCCCCCCCCCCCCAATCACCACTCCCAAACCCTTTCCACTGGTCTGCCAGGCTGGACACTGAGGTATCCAGTATAGCAGCTGTGCATACATCGCTACTACAAACCACCTTCCTGCCATACCTTCCAGTCATTCCAGGCTAATGAGGAGAGCCTGCATAGTTCCCACACCCTGTTAAAGGAGAAGGCTGGCATGACTGAACATTTTTTGCTATCCTTATCTTATCCTTTAAGTCTATCGTACAGTGGCGATAATATATTATATTACTTATACTTTATATCAGTGAATAATGCATAACATCTGCCGTCACTGACTCATTTGTGCAACCAGATCATTTGTTTACGACTTGAACAGGCTACTGGTTGTTGCCAGTAGCTGACATGGATAGTTCCGACGCTCCCTAGCATCAGGATTTCAGCTATTTCCAATCGTTTTCTACTTGCCCAGACATGTTCACATCATCTCACATAAACGCCCTCCTAGTCACAGTAACCCAGCACAAGTCTCTCCACCCTTCTCTGGGATTCCCTGTTTAGTGATGAGTCATCGGACACGTTAGGGTTTGACCTCCTCACACAGCAGGAGTAAAACCGCCTCGGGCCAAGGAGATCATTGTGTGTGTGTGTGTGTGTGTGTGTGTGTGTGTGTGTGTGTGGCCTCAGTGTGTTATGCTAAGAGGAAGCAGACAGCAGCAACACCCTTAGCGCCATGTAACCAAAACATAAGCACAGAGAAATACACTCGCAACCTGACTTGCACACACAAATCTTTCCTCCTCCGCGGGAAGGGGAATTCCCTGTTCCTGTGCCAGGTACTGACTGGGATAACGCCCCGCACGGCATTCCCAAGCCTGCCGCCTACGGAGGCAGCCAGACCTGTGGTGTGCGTGTGTTGCTTCTTGTCTTGTGTATGCACGTGCATGTGCTCGGTCATGTCTACAAGCGTGGCCTCCTGCGCGCGCAGCACGTTTAATGTGTTTGTATTTGAGCCAGCTGTTTTGGGAATGCCAGGCCGCCATGGGTCAGGAATGACGTAGGAGCGAGATAAAAGTGGTAGGGCTAGTGAGGAGGGAGGGAGAGAGGGAGGGGAAGGGGGTCGGCATGCAGAGGCGGATATCTCCTCTGAAGACTGGTATTCCTGCGTTGCGAGCATGTTCTGTTTTTGGAACACAATTGTCTGCGATGTTATGTTGAGCCTCCCTCGCTGGGTGTCACTCCCAGTTCCTATGTCTCTCGCCCGCTGACCCGTGCTGTTCCTCTGTACACTGGGTCTTGGGTGTCCTGACGACAACCACCTTTAGACCTCCTACATGTTTTTTCCCTCTAGTTATATTTTTTATGGAAAGGGGACACACCCTGCTATGTTTTGAAGTCATCCTGTAAACAAATCACCACCTGCCTTTAACTTTCCCACAAGCATGGCCAGGCTAATCCAGTGTTGTGTTGGGTCAAACTGTATGCTCTGGGTGAAGGGACAGACTTGTAAGTGGATTTGAACAGCCGCCTTTTTAGGACACTATTAGGACAGAGCAAATTCTAACTGTCCCTGTCAGACACCTGGTAGCAGAATAGCCCTGCTATAAAGCTTCAATTGGCCTCTGTCTTTTTGCCAGCTAACTGAGTCCCATCATTGACCAGCGTATCAATGATAGCATTATCGCTATGGGCTAACCGCACAAAGTGGATCTCTGTAGCCAGGCTAGCAGACAGGAGACTGCCTGTGCAATCAAAAAGGCCTTTTTAAGGTCCACAGAGCCCCTTGCAGCCACTCACAGCCCAGTGACCGTCTCCATGGAGATGCTTCCGATGACTCATATGTTTCAAAGAGAACATTCCAACGCTGCCCAGCGGGGACATGCCTTATCAGTCGTGTTTGAACTTTGACCCCTAGCTCCCCTCGAGGCAGCTACAAATCAAAACTCTGCATGGAGCTGCATGGAACCCCCCCCACCCCCCACCCCCAATCAGGAGTCACAAGTTATAAGCCACCTCTTATTCCTGCATAAAATAATAACAAAATAAATAACCAAAACAGTATCTCACTGCTACAATATTTGTTTTGTGCGTCTTCTCCACCCGTGCACAGATCGAGCGGCGCATGGAGATGGTTCGGGTGGTGTCACACAACACGCACAAGAGGATGGCCACGTGTCTGCAGGGCCACATTGGTGCAGACGCAGAGAAACGACATGTAAGCGGAGAAGTTAATTACAAACTGCTTTTACTTGTCTGATTTTGTTATAACCTGATTTGAACCTGATCACCTCCGACGCCCTGTATATCGCCCTGTCCTCAATAAGTACCTGAAGCCAACTATTAATGTCCAGGAACAAAGTACGATAGGACTACATTATTTATGTTTTTTGTGTTTTGTTCTCCACACCATCCAACATCCACCTCAGTCCGTCCCACGGCTCTATACAGGAAATGGTCAGGTAATAATATTACCTATTCCCACTGTCTTCCAATTTCCACTGGTACACCTGCCACCTTCACTCTTCCCTCCACTGGGTTTACTGTGCATGATACCTTTGCTTTGGAACCAGGCCGATCATGGTCAGGGTGTTATCTGCTTAGACACAGTTGTTGTTGTTGATGTTTTTGATAGAAGGCTGGTTTCTCTAGTTCACTTCTCACACCTCATTTAACATCTATATCCTCCTTCCTCGTACTGAATGCTCAGTTATACCATTTCTCCCGAACTTTCTTCATTCACTGCTGAATGGAAAGCTCCTGATGGATTTTCCATTTGATTGAGCACTATATTATGTATAGAAAGCATTAGCCACGGTCTGAGCATGTCTGTGGCTCATTTGAAAGCTAATGTCCAGCTCTCCCCTTCTCAGAAAAAGCTTCCTCTGACAGCACTATCTCAGGCCATGGTGGACGGCGGAAGCCAACTGGGAGAAGACTCACTGATAGGGTGAGTGAGCGCGTTTTACGCGTGACTGACACGGCGGACAGCCAATCAACCCCTCTAGGCAACTGTCGCTATGTAGAGCAGATGCACCGCAGAGAGTGTGAAATATGAGGCCAGTGTCTTGAAGACCAGCAACGTGCCCTGCTTTTTGTGACAGTATGTGACGTTAGGAACAGACCAGAGAGTCTGTTTTAGCTACAAAACAGAAAGTGTTTAACTGAGAAAGGGATCCGTTCTCTAAAATAGTCTGTTTCTCCTTTTTTTTAAAGTTCAGAAATCATGATAATGTGGGTTTTCCCTGGTGTCTCTATCACTGACCTATTAAAAAAAGGCCTCTATGCATTATTAATGTTGGAGCGGTCAAGGTGTAATTGACTTTGAGAGACATGTGATATCTATAAGTAAACAGAAAATACACACTTTAGTTGAGATACTTTAATCAGATATAAACCACACATTTGGCCATTATGTGCGTTTTCCCCCCAGAAAACAGCAGTGAAGAATAGAAAATGAAAGGGTTGAGAGAGAGAACCGTGGAGCACATAACAGAAGCACATATTTGTCGCTGAGGATGTTGAAAGTAAGAATGTGAAACTGGTGTCTCATATCCACTGTCTGTCTGCTCCAGAATAATGAGGAAGGGAAATTGCCTCTGTAAGACTTGAGATAAATGCATGGCGAGAGTCAGCAGGGCCTTAGGAAACACTGTTATTTTCTCCCGGGTTCCAAACCGTAATGTCACTTGCGTAGTGTTGGGACTCGGCTCCCTGCCTAGGGCAGCTAGTAATGGGCGCTATTACAGTGGCCTAGTTTGTAGTTCTCCGCTGGTGATTAGCAGGGCTGGTGGCACAGATTGGCCGTCATTAAGTGTCGCTGCGAGAGTGACATTTTGTCATGGTAAATGGGAGCGTGATTATAATTGGGAGCAGAAGGCTGCGTCTTCTCTCCTAGCGGCGCTGATGGGATAATGAGGGGCAAATGTAACCGTGATGTTTGCGCTCGTCCTCTTGTGTGCGTTGACAGGAGGATGATGGAGCTGTGTGGGGAGGCAGAGAGCCGCCTGGCGTCAGAGCTGATGCAACATGAGCTGCAGATCGAGAAGGATGTTCTCGACCCCCTCAACATGCTCGCAGAGGTCGGAAACAAACGCGCCTCACCCCTTGCTGGCCGCTTACTGCGACTGGAAACATTTGCAGTGCTTAGTTTATGTTCTATTGCAGATGTTTTGAGACATTGAACAAATAAATGGCAATACAGGATTCATGCTCAATCAATACACAGGTCCCCTAAGGACCCCTGGTCTTGGCTGAACGTGTGGATCTCCTATTTTCCAGGTGGACATCCCCAACATCTTGAAGCAGAGGAAGCAGCTAGCCAAACTGGTGCTGGATTATGATTCTGCCAGAGCACGGTCCGTCTGGGTGTCGGTCTGTCTGCTTGCATGTCTGTGTTTGCGTCTTGTCTCACCATGCGCATTACTACACAACCCCACTGTTACAGTCCCTGCGTTACCGTAAACCCCTCACAACGCAACTGAAAGGGCATCGATCAGTGTGTCCCAGAGAAGTCGCCCCAATGTCCCACTGTGCCCTTCTCTCTCCTCAACTCAGATGGTTGCAGGCAACCAAGTCGATCATCTCAGGGACTAACACCCAGGCACTGACAGCCAAGGCGGACCTGCTTAAGGAAGAGGTGGACGACGCCATGAACAAAGTGGAACTGTGCAAGGTACCGGCGCTCTCTAGCCCATAGGGTGTGTGTTTGGGGGGGGTGCGGTCGGTCGGTCGCCTGCCTCATAGTGTTCTTGTTAAGTTCATGCGAGGCACTGCTAGCCTGGAGTTGGAAAAGATGAGAAACTATTAGTCATGACAGAAGAGAACAGCCGGAGGTCATCCATGGCCGTGCGAGCTGGACTGAGAGCAGGGCAATGTGGAAATGGACTTGCTGAGGGTTTTATAGAGAGACACAAAGCACCTCAGCTGTGAGAGGACACTCCAAGGTTACCCACAGGCTGTCTTATAGTCCAGCCCGTGTGTCGTGTGTGTGTGTGTGTGTGTGTGCGTGCGCGTGCGTGTCAGTTATAATCTGGATGTCTGACCTTCCCCATCACTGATTCTGTTTTGCTTGTGTGCACTTATGCGGGCTGTTATTAAGCTGCGTCAGTGTTTTATAACCTCTGTGTGTGTGTGCTCGTGCCCGGCCGCCCAGTGTGCATTTATGTGTCCCTCCTACTAATTTCTTCTCGTGCGTATGCATGTGCGCGTTACTGTGACACTGCTGGCCAGGAAGCACTGTGTTTCCCTCCATGTCTCATCAGAGCAAAAGCAGGGGGATTTCTGACTGACTCACTGCACCCAGCCTAATGGCCCCGCTGCTACCTGAACTACACATTTATGTAGCTGGGATTTGCCTCGTCTGTCTTGGGGTGCATGGATTTATGTCACCTTATCTGATGTCCTCTGTGGTTCAGAGGACTGGTTCTAAAAGTGGGGGATGGGACATTGAGCCGTAGTATTTGATATAGCGCAAAATACATTGTCAGAACCCGCAAGCTACTACTTTTGCAGTCATGGGTGGAACAGTGTATCGGCCTCTATTCTTGAATAGATCAAAGATCACCTTGAATTACTCCACAGTATAGTATCCTATGTATCATAACACCATGCCCTTGATTATCGGTGAGACATGTGGGTGTCTCTTTGGAACAGCTGTCCAGCTGTTTTGAAAAGGAATACATTTTACATTTTAAGTCCTGGTTCTCATCCAAATGTCTGCTCTCTCTCACACAGGACCAACTTGCTGCTGACATGTACAATTTCTTCTCTAAAGAAGGCGACTTTGCCCGCTACTATGTAATGGTGAGTGTGAGATGTTGTCACGCTGTGCTCATGGGAATGTTCACAGCTGCACAGCTAACGGCAGAATGACATTGGCCAGCTTTTCTGTTTACACTGCTGTCGTGCTTCTCTTTCTCATTTATAAATATATATATATATATATATATATATATATATATATGTATGTATGTATATATTTTCTGTTCCCAGCTTTTAGAGGCTCAAGCTGATTACCACAGAAAATCTCTCACTGTTCTGGAGTCTGTTTTGCCAGCCATTCAAGCTCAGCAAGGTACAGCACACACACACACACACACGCGCGCACACTTTTCCCAAAAGCGCAAAGCACAAAGCCGGGTGGGGCTGAATATCGTTCCTGTAGAGAAATGAACAAGCAAACACAAAGTACCTTTCTCTGTTGCACTCCATTACAGCTGCAGCCCAATGTCACCCCTTCTTTCTTGTGCCATATGAGTCACACCCGAAGTGGATCCCATTTCCATCCACAATGGCCGAGTTCAGCTTATTACTCTCTGGGACTTCACTCAGGGGAAAACGTTCGCTGGTGGACTAACCACCGTAGTTGTGCTGCATAACGGCTTTTCTCGGATCGATGCCGAACACCCCAAATGAGCGACAGATATTTGAGTCATCAAAGAATTGCTTTTTCTTTGGGTTGCCTGGCATTCTTTGCCACTATTGTATGTTTGTATCTTTTTCCTCCCCAACTAATTTCTCTTTTCTAACATCTCAGCCGCTCCCCCCCTGGGGCAGTAAAGCTGCAGTTTGTTTTTGTGCAGCAAACACATGTGGCCTAAACCAGACATGTCTGGCCGCTCAGCATGCGGCGATGACTCACACACACACACACACATTTAGAAATCTCACATCACACCCACCTGGTTTACCACCCCCCGACACACACAGGCCTGCAAACACAAACACTCTCACAAAAAGCAATTGAACAGCCCAATGGCATTGAAGTATGTTGTTATGATATGGGAGCCTGTAAGAGAGATGGCCGATCTACAAATCTGCCTTCAGAGTAGAACAATGCTTTATATGGGATGGAATATATTATCAGACGATATTGGCTCATCGCAGATTTATCATTATCGGCTATATTTGATTAATGTTGTGGAATTTTTATATTATAAATTACTCTTACGCAACAAACTTTCTTTAACTGGGTTTAATTACATTTGCAAATGGGTATGCTATGTCAAAGACCGTGCTAGTCAGTGAGATAGAATGAACAACCTTCA
>JAODLI010003118.1:0-10085 GCA_027575585.1 Percopsis omiscomaycus | reverse complement strand
GGCCTTTATTGAGAAACTAATTAAGAGGGAGGGCTGTACAGAGAAGAGATGGAGAGATGAGTCCAGATAGCTAATAACGACAGAACCATAGGACATAGGAGTGTGCGCTGTGTGCGCATGTGTGCGCGCTGTGTGCGTGTGCGCGCGCGAGAATGTCAGCAACGAGTGCGAGACGGGCTGCGAAGATGCGCGACGGCGATAAGACGAGCTCGCGGAGACAGAAGTGAGAGTTTTAGATGTGGAGCAAGTCAACAAGCGGCGAGATTCCAGCGGGTGGACCTGAGCGATAAGGATGGGGGAGAGGGAGGGGGAAGTAAACAAGGGGACACAGTGCATGGCATCATGAGGCGGCAACAAATAAAGACATGGTAGATGACACAGAAGCTAAAGATCATGTTTGGCAAAAAATATAATTCAATTCTCCCCTCAGACTGTCAAATCTGTGAGATCAAACCAAAAAAAAGTAATAATAAAAAAAACTATATACAGTACCAGTCAGAAGTTTGCACACATCTACTCATTCAAGGTTTTTTATTTATTTTTTTATATTTTCTCTACATTGTAGAATAATAGTGAAGACATTAAACCTAAACCGCAAGTTATGAATTAAATATAAATAAAATATATTGTGATCAAGGAATGTACCTTTAACAGGAGAGAAAAATATAAATACATACATAATGGGGGTTAATATTTTTGCCTTGTCTGCTGATAAAGTCCAACAAGCTTTAGTAGGAAGTGGGAAAAATCCTTTTTGTAGGATCTGTGGTTATCACAGCGGCGATAAGTCCCCGACAAATAAAAACCGTGTCAATAAATCATTATGGTCTGGGCTGTCTCTCTGACAACACATGGCGGGAATCAGCGGGGTGGAGGGGCTAACAAGCTAGTACGGAAGGGAGGGCAAAGAACAGGGAGAAATGGTTAGAAAATTATTATCTATGTGTATGAAAATGGAAGCAGTCAGTAAAGGCAAAAAATTATGAGAAATGGGAAATTAGAAGGATGAGAAAAAAATCTAAGACCCTTTGCATGACACACACACACGCACGCACGCACGCTCGCTCTGTTATCTGTTTGAGAGATGAAATGGCGAGGAAGCCTTAATAGCCAATGTCATCTGCCGTACGGGGCGCAGATATGTCACATCGATCAGATAAGCGCCCGTTCGTCCAAGCACCCCACCGCCACACGCAGTGTCACGCAGCCAAAGTGGCGAGCTCGTTCGACGCAGAAAACCACTTAGTAGCACTTCAGTTCAGAGCCCTCTGACAGACACTTTACAATGGGGCCACGCCTCCCCGATCCCCTCCGCGATTCACAAACAAACGGTGGGTTATTTAGGGCTCTACGTCTGATGGTCTATATTCTGGCAGAGAAGGGTAGCATTTTGTTAGAGGGCCACTCTGAAATGATAGTGCCTCCGAAACCCTGAGGGGTGGTACCACATTGTTTGGAAACAATAGCATGAGTCTGAGACGAGCATTCACTCTCTCACTGGTCTCCACTGGGGATGGGCCTTCTTGCAATTTCCCAGACAACTAGTGAAGACAATTATTTGAGTGGAATGGTGTGACATCATCAGCGACGTAAACACGCACAACACATGCCACATGAGCGCTGTGTCTTACGCACTCGTGTGCCAAACGTCTCCACATAAACTTTGCTCATGTTGCCGACCGCCACTAATGAAATCAAATGATGAAATAGACAGAAAAGGCCAGCGTTGTTAACCACGTGTCTATATCATCAGCAGCAACAGGATTTGGACGAATCAAAGATGAATGGCCTTTTTAACTAAATAAAAGTAAACGTTCACATAAAAGGAACAACACTTAACTGTTGGAATGGAACTGTAAGCTTTGGATTACAGCCATCACCAAATCGCACGCAGCCCCCACCTGCAATTACAGTGTCTCACCCCACGGCGGAGTCTACTCCAACGGGTTGAATGAGGTGACGTTGATAGATGGAGGGTGGTGAAAATGGTGAAAAGTTTTTGCACGAATCTGAAAAGCATGTATGGAAACAAGTACAGAAATACCTCGGTTGGTCTCCGTTTACGCCTCCCGAAGCTTATGGTCTTCGGAAGAAAAAGAAAAACAAGACATGGTTAGAAGGCGGTGCCACTTTCTCCATTAGGCAAAAGCAAACGTTAAGTCTTTATTGAGCCGTTAATATACACCGTCAAGATTAACAGTTCACTAAACGGACAATAAAAGGCAGATGACATCACCGATTTGTGTCAAATGATGACTTTCAAATGTCCAGCCTATCAAAATATGGTCGCAGCAACATCACACCACAGACGTTAGATTCCCTCTGGTCATTTTTAATATGCATATGAAATCATTAGGGTGTTACAGGAAATGGATGAGGCAGAATATTGGGTTATAAAATGGGCACCTCCCACCATCATAAATGTTCAGTTGATTTACGTCAGGAAAAACACCTCGTTTATATAGTGTGGCCAATCTCGGCAACAGCCACAAACGCATCACACACACACACACACGAGGACAAATATTTCTACCCAATTTTCAGCTGCATAAAAATAAAAAAAAACACTCGTCTTCTTGTCTAGATAAATATCCAAATGCTCTGATATTACTGCTGCATAGCGCTAGTTGCGGTTATCAATCAGCACTCAGTTATTACTATCGACATAACTTAAGATTATCACAAACTTGACTACTACTTGCTTGATTTCCATCACCTAAAACTTTGTACCACAGTAAAACTGAAGGACTTTTTAATGAGCTAGCAAGGATGCAAGGATCCATGCTTTCTAGGCAAAACATCCATGTCATAAATTATGGCCAGAGCACTGGAAAACTTTAATATTTCACATTATCTCAATGAGAAGCATTAAAAGTGTACACTCGAGGTGCCTCTGGAGAAGGGGTACATTTACTTCAGTTGCCGTGGTGACGCCGCGGGATGCGGCGTGGCTTTTAAGCTGGCCCTGAAACACCCTGCACTTACAGCTTGTGTTCAAAGCGAAGACAGCCGTTCATGCGGGCTGCGGCGGGATCTTGACTTCACAGAGGGGGTTTACAGTGTGCGTACAGGTCCTCACTTTGTTTGGACGTTATATAAGCAGTTATGTAAATCAAGCCAATCAATTGGCAGCAAGTCGGTGGTCAAGAGAGTCAGCTGCTGGTTCAGATCAAAGATCCGAGCGGGGAAGAAATGTAACACAGGTGACTTAGTCCGTGGAGCGATTGTCGGTACCGGGTTGGGGCGCTTTGAGCATCTCAGAAACTGCTGATCTGCTCCGATTTTCACGCAATGGTACGAAAAAGAAAACCAAACATCCAGTGAGCGGCAGTTGTCTGGGCGAAGATGCCTTGTTAATGGGAGAGGTCAGAGGAGAATGGCCAGACTGGTTAAGCGACAGGCAGGCGAAGTCACAACAGTGTGGTGTGCAGAGCCACAGCAGCAGAGGTAGTAGCAGCCGCCGTTTTAACATTCGTGAACGCATGGGTTAGCCACAGTAACTGTGGGGTCTGTAGGGGATAAACAGGGAGCAAGGGAATGCTTTGTGAGTCCCCCTGGCTCAAGTTCAGAGTTTAACATGAGATATTTCACATCAACAGATACCCGAAAGGACTCAATATTCAAGAACCCTGGGTGGAAAAAACCTCAAAAAGCCTATCTGTACCTTACAATGGAGCTTTAGCGTCAGAGCAAACGCACAGATGTACACCGACTTAATATGTAGCGATTGCGTCGACACATTTGATCACTTTGATCATTTGAAGCACTGAAACATAACCTAGTCTTCACTATTGTGCTAACACCATCATTTTCTCTCTCCTAGCTGGTGTGTATTGGGAAAGCCAGCTGGAAATGCACCACAGAGGTGTGTTCCCCTCATAGATCCTCATTAAGGAGTCTTTGCGTCGCCCTAATCCTCTATAAAGTGAGCCGTCTTGCTGGAATTTACTTCATTAAGATCCATTTAATCTCCCCGATAACCCAAATTTCATAGTTTCGCCGGTTTTGTTTAACCTTTCCCAGCATCATTATGTCAGCCCTCCTGATTTATTAATAGTCAAGGGCGGAAAGAGAGATTGTTGTTTATATAGTTGACTTTCCTAAAAGAACACACATTGCAGATGAGTGCAGCCTCATTCCCTTGTTCCTGTCTTCTCCTTTCTCCTCCTGCATTTCTTTGCCGTTTCTCTGCACATTCTTTGCCTTTGCCTGTCTCTCTTTCTCCCCCTCCCTCCCTCCCTCCCTCCCTCCCACCCAAACACCCCTCTCAGACTGTGAGAGGAATTATGATCCAGACTTCCCAGGGATCCAGAGGTGGAAGGAGTTCTGAGCTAAAGCAAGGACAGGCCATGGAGACCCGCAGAGCACAAAGAACTGCGAGTGAGTGAGTGAGTTACACACACACACACACACTTAATTGGCTGAGAGAGAGACCTGGCGACGGAGCCTTGACAACCGTACGGGGCGCAGATACGTCACACCGATCAGATAAGCGTCAGTTTGTCCACGCGAGAAGTAACGTAACCTCCATCAATTAAGAGGAAGCCACATTGCTTGGATATAAATTAAGCCCCCCCCCCCACACACACGGTTTGGCCAATAGAACCACATTACCTTATTAATAATAATAATAATAATAATAATAAGTCAGTAAGCGCTGCACAGGCAACATTTGATAGAATATCGATATCGTAATGAGAGACTAAACATTATGCTTGGCATCCATGACATTTCCAAGCATCAATAACCAGCAGGTTTCCTGACGAATATCAGGATATTTACACAGCCCGTTTATTAGTCATAAGAATACTGACGACAGAACATGCAAGTCGTGATCATTAGGTTCTGTCCGCTGGGATCCATTTGGATTCAATGGCATCCTGCAGAACACAAGCCTACCGATAAGGCAAATTGATCATCAATATCTTCTGCCGTCCGTAGTAAACGTAGTATGGTGTTTTGGTCATGGTAACATCAGGATATGGCATTAAATGCAGCACTACAGTAATCACATTTGCTCGACCCATCAGTCCTGTTCTAGCCATCAACTTCACGTCATGTTAATAGAAAATGTTTTAAACACATTTAAGTAAAAAGCTTTCAGAAAATGGAAAGGCTGAAGGATGTTTCACTAAATTACTTATTTAAAATCAGGTCATTTAGCAGACGCTTTTATCTTACAATCGACATACAATTACATGGAGCAGGTGGGGGTTAGGCACCTTGCTCAAGGTTGGCCACAGGTTGCTACAGGTTGGCCAACTCTGGGGCTTGAACCCACAACCTTCCGCCTGGGAGTCCAACACCCAGACCACCAGGCTATCATTCCCCTTAAATATCCAGATTAAAATAGCTTGTGAAATATGAAACGGTGAATGCTAAATGGCGATATACAGCCAACATCCTGAGTCCACGGAGGCATGGGGGGGTTTGTCAGCGTCGCCCAGCTCTACATTACACTGCGGGACCCCATGAGGCGTATTACGCCCCACTAATGCGACGCGAGTGTGTGTGCACGTATCTGCTTGAGCGCAGCGCGCGCAGGCGGCCGGGCTCCGGCGGCCGTCACCACGGCGATGCCAGAACAGAACTGACATTTCCTCACTCCGTCACTCATCAATCCCCCCCCCCCAGAACCACCCCCAGATTCCTCTTCTCCCGCTTTCTCTCCACCTCTTTCATCTCACGGTCTCTCCTTCCTCTTCAGCCTCCCCTGCGTGTCTGGTCCATGTGCTGGTTCCTTTCATCTCTCGCCGTGCACCCCACGTTACCCCCCCAACCCCCCAACCCTTCACTCCATCCCCCCTCTCAACATGTTCTTTTACCCTCACTTGTTTCCTCTCCTTCCTCGTATCTGTGTCTGTCTGTCCCTCCGTGTCTCTCCATCTGTCTGTCTGTCTGTCTGTCTCCATCTGTCTGTCTCCATCTGTCTGTCTCCATCTGTCTGTCTCCATCTGTCTCCATCTGTCTGCATCTGTCATTCCTTAAACACAGCATTCTTCACCTTAAAGGGTAATTCCAGCCAATTTTGACCTGGACCACATTTCCCCATCTGTTCCAACTGTGGTGAATTAAAATATATTATACAGTGCAACGCTGTAAAAAATATCTCAGAATGCGGATTTATTTTCTTGTTTCGACGATGCCAAAACTAGGAATGGGATTACTCGCATCAAAGCAAAGACAGGCAATGTCCTGGGATATTTTCACACAGTTAATATTACAGGTTCGCTTCCACCATCTCAATTTATTTGGTTTCTTTTAATCTAATGCCAGGAAGTAGGCCAATTCCTCCGCTACATTCACCTCCCAAAGGCAACGTGCACATCCAAACACGTATGTACTGCACACCAAATAGACTGACGCACAGGGGAAAATATAAAAGCAGCCAGATCGCCAGACCTGAATTGTGTCAAAATCCAGGTCCATGTTAAAATTGGTGAATGATGCGTGGTCTTGTTGAGCCCGTTAAGATTTCATCATTTCAAAAACAGGCGGGGATTACCCATTACACGTTTGAGTGAAAATTGGGTCATCATAGAACAAAAGTATTAGTTGGAGGACAAAGACTAAAAACGAGTCTCTTTAAAGCCAATAAAATACACAACAGTTAAAGATGTAGGCCTAATGTGTAATGCCTCCATATGTAGCTTATATGTGCATAATAGAATTAGTGCTTGGTCTCCACTCACCATAAACTCCCGTCGGACAAAGCCCGCTAAATACATTCTATATATTCTATTGCGTTATCATCCACAAAAGGGTAGGTCACTGTGGCTTCAGTGTTGAAACTCTGTTCTTGCAAATGGGGAAAGTATTATGTGATTATCTGAGCATTTTTGTGGAACTGATATAATTGTTATTGCCCACAAATGTTAGCCTCATCAGAAAATGTGCTTATTCACAGATGTTTTGGTGTTTACAAGGGATGTCAATTTCCTTGGGCTGCATGGCAGCACCCACAGTCTCTCCTCGACACAAAAGGAAATTGCTCTCTTTCAGAAGCTTTTCTTTTCCTTCCTTCCTTCCTTCCCACTCACAAACCTCTCCCCAAAGCCCGGGCAAGTCAGCAGATTGTTGGCCATTAGTGCAATTACTTTGGGGTCTTCACGGCAGAAAATACATCACTGCAACTACTCCCCAACACCGAAAGTTTCTAGGAAAACAGATCTAAAAAGGCTAGCGGAGTAACTCGGGGAGAGAAAGAGAGAGAGAGAGAGCGCGAGAGAGCGCGAGAGAGAGCGAGAGAGCGACCTTTTGTTGTCATCACGGATGTACCGATTGATCGGCCACTGACAAATATCGACCGATGCCTTTCAAACTCTTGTTGTCCCAGAATGTAATAAAACTAGTCACTGAGCCGCGCTGCTTTGGACTACATAGGCCGTCAGCACCATGAGCTCCATGATCTTATCTTCTCATAAAATGTCTTTATGAAGTGATCTTCAGGCGCATTCACGTGTAGAGAAGGCACTGACTACACGCGTACGTTCCGTTTGCAGCTGGCTGTCAAGGTAAGCGCCATTTCTGCTGTGGGCTAGAAAAAGAAAAAAAAATAACTCACTACTGGGTAGTTCTGAGAGTCCTCGTAGCTTATGGACCGGCTCATCTATTTTTAATCACGGGGGAAAATAAAGTATACGCCATCCCCCTCCTTCGTGAGATGGGTTTGTCAAGTTTCTAAAAAAAACATTGCCTCTAAGTGCAATCTCTGGAACATATGCATGATTATTTCAGGGAGGGTGGTTTAAGGGTTCTAAAGATCAACCCAAGACACACGATACGATTACAGATACAGCAAAGTAAATCGAGAGCTTCTAGTTATTACTATGGGTAGGGTTCACTGCATTTTATTGATTTATTGACTCCCTCCCTACTTATTATAAAATGACAATTGTTTGCATAAAAAAGGCACAGGTTGTTAAAATCTTTTTATTTCAAGTTATGAATCCAACCTTTAAATCTGAATTATAACAAAAGCTGTTGGGACTGAATTGGCCTCCAATGGTTCCACTTATATGCAGACTCACCCCGGGATATTTCTTTAGATAAAGAAATAGAAGTGTAGCTCTAGCCTAGTGGACGCTAGGTCTATTTTTCCCAAGAGAGATTATTATACCGCTCTCACGTCATGTTAATACAAAATGTTTAAAACACATTTAAGTAAAAAGCTTTCAGAAAATGGAAAGGCTGAAGGATGTTTCACTAAATTACAATTAGGTAATTTAGCAGACGCTTTTATCTTACAATCGACATACAATTACATGGAGCAGGTGGGGGTTAGGCACCTTGCTCAAGGATGCTTACAGGTTGGCCAACTCTGGGGCTCAAACCCACAACCTTCCGCCTGGGAGTCCAACACCCAGACTATCATGCCCCCTAAATATCAACCAAAACGTTATGGATTATTACTTTAAGCACCAAGCACAAGTTGAACAATTTATCTGATGTGTTCAGCACTGCCAATTATCCAAAAGAGAATATTTAATTTCCAACAGACATTCAGGGAATATAGGAGTTTACATGAGACGCACTACAGCAGAGATTAGAGAATTCAGATAATCCCTTTCATTGACCTATAGCGTAATGGAATTTTATAACGGTGCGTGCACATGGATCACCTCGTCGCAGAGAAGCCTATTACGATGTAAGAAAATATTCGGAACAATTTAACTTGCAACCGCGCACTACAAAACACCCGACTGCTCTCCCGCACTACGCTGCCATCTCTTGAAATCCCAACTTAATATTTTTTTTTTTTTTTTTAAAGCGGCAGCAACGTCTGCTTTGCGTGCAAACAAACGATTAACATGGGAGCGGATCCAAAGTGGATCTGCAACGAAGATCATTCTTCCCAGAGCCAGCCCCCCCCACACCCCACACCAACACCCACCCAAGCACGATGAGCAACAGCAGTTGGAGGCCCTCAGTGTACGCCGTTACAATATTACCGTGTAGAAACATGAGCGGTGAAGCCAGTGATGTCACACACAGATCTGTGATGTCATCGGTGAACTGGCCCTGAGTCCCCAACCCCCGCGTGTGTATGTGCGATTGCGCGTGCACGTACTGTCACATTTGTATTAAACTACAAATGTGGGCAGGTTGTATGCAGGTTGTAAGCATGTAGGATGTCACACACACACACACACACACGTGTGTGCGTGCACGACTGTTTTGCATTCCCCCCTGTGCGTCAGTCTATTTGGCATGCAGTACGTGTGTGTTTGGGTGTGCACGTGTCACAAGCCTTCGGGCAGGTGAATGTAGCAGAGGAATTAGCCTACTTCCTGGCGTTAGCTTAAAACAGACCAAACAACATGAGGACAGAGTCCCAGGCCAGGGCTCTGCCGTGCTCCACAAGCCTAGGCCGAGACACGCGCTTGTTGATAAAGGGAAAGCAACACTCCGAGGTCGTGTCGTTACAGGATCTTTAGATCCATGCACGTGGAAAAGGCCATTTTGAAAACCAACTCATCTTGGGAAGGCTCCGCCACTTGAGGCCCATAAAAATCCATGCCCACGGCGTATTAAAAAGGCCCGTTCATAATTTTCCTTCCGTATTGGTTTGCCACCTGTGATGTCGCCGGTTGGTAGGAGGAAGGTAAATGGGGCCCAACATTCATTTAGCTCCCCTTTGTGCTCTCAATTACAATGAGGTCATTGAGCTGAAGCTTTTATCCAAAGCCACCTACAATGAGTATAATCACAAGTGTTAAGGAGCAGATAGGGGTTAGACATCTGGCTCATCTTGCTGGGATATAACCACTATATCATTAGACCACCGCCCCCCCAACAAATATAATTCAAGCCATAAAGGCTAC
The DNA here is from genome assembly GCA_027575585.1 of Percopsis omiscomaycus. NCBI lineage: Eukaryota > Metazoa > Chordata > Actinopteri > Percopsiformes > Percopsidae > Percopsis > Percopsis omiscomaycus. The sequence goes on along the minus strand of JAODLI010003118.1, from coordinate 261 downwards.
ACATTCTGACACACATACCGTATAATCTCAGCAAGTAGTAAAACATTAATTCATAATTCTCACTTTTATATCAAATAATGGCTTAAATTTGCCACAATAGGCGGGAATGGTATCGTTTGCCTCTGACCTACACCTTATAAGAGTGGCTCGGGGCTACGAATAAAGACAAGCTACCACCAATTGAGGCTGGGTATTGGCAAGGACCTCACGATACGATACATATCACGATACAAGGGTCACGATACGATTATATCACGATAC
>JAODLI010003117.1:0-10085 GCA_027575585.1 Percopsis omiscomaycus | reverse complement strand
AACACATGTAGACCGAATGGGCATTCTCCGAGGCACCCTCCAGGATACTTGCGAGAGTGAAGAGTTGGTCTGTTGTTCCCTGCAACCGCCTCCAGAGTCCTCCGGGATAATATCCCGGAAAGACTCTTCAGTCGGACAGCTTCCCTGACCACCGGTGTCCACCACAGTGTCCTAGGGTTACTGCTCCTTGAGGCACCCGCCGCAGCTTCAGCAATGGAGGCTTTGAACATTGTCCACTCGGGTTCAATGCCCCCTGCCTCCACAGGGATGCAAGAAAAGCAGAAGTCCAACGAACAACCACTCGGGTTTGGATCAGGGAGGCCATGCCTCCCAATCATGTCTCTCCAGGTGTCTCCATCGTTGAAGTCTCCCAGCAGAACTACAGCGTCCCCTACTGGAGCCCCATACAGGACTCCATTCAGGGTCTCCAAGAAAGCCGAATACTCCGAGCACCTGTTTGGTGCATATGCACAAACAACAGTCAGAGTTTTCCCCCCCACAACCCGCAGCCGTAGGGAGGCAACCCTCTCGTCCACCGGGGTAAACTCCAACATAGTGGTGCCTAGCCGGGGACTTGTGAGTATCCCCACACCCACCCGACACCTCATACCTTGGGCAACGCAGGAGAAGAAAAGAGTCCAACCCCTATCCAGGAGTACATTTCCAGAACCTAGACTGTGCGTAGAGGTAAGCCCCACCAGATCTAACTGGTAGTGCTCCACCTCCCGCACAAGTTCCGGCTCCCTCCGGGGATGTTCTACGTCCCCAGCCTCTGCCACCCGGGTCTGGTCCGTCGAGGCCCCCGACCTTCACTTCCACCCGTTTGGCCCAGCGGATCCTCCCACAGGTGGTGGGCCCATGGGATGGAGAGGAATATATTACATGTATTATGCTGTATAATAATAATATATATCTATGTAAGAAAGTACACCCACAAATTAGAATACTTCTGCATTCGAAAAAAAATCTAAATCTATATTTGTGCATTTACTTTGGAGGAAAGAAACCACTGGGCATTGTAATAAGTATATTTCATTCTCTCCAGATAACTAAAAACCAGATGCCAAACCATTTCTGAAAAGTATTTGGCTCTTCAAAATCATTAGCCTTCTGTATTATTTGTCCACCACTCTAGATAATTCACTAACCAGCAAATCAAATGAACAAAGCTTTGTTTAATACCACAGAACAGCAACCAATTTTGATTTGATTCTTGTCGGCCGTTTTGGATAATCACCTTTGAGAGCTGATTACCTTTCTCTGACTCAATTATGCGGCAGGACTTTGTGTCCTGCCCTGTGATCTTTATTGATTCTTGAACTAGAGTAGGTCTGAGACAGAAAATAAAATGTAGATGCGGGTTCATTCAACTACTCAGCTTTCAGTTAAACTACTGTAGCATTGTCTTTTTCTTCCACTGACTGCAAGTTTATCCTCCATTAAGAAAAGGCACTCCCACAAGATTATCAACATACTTGGCCACAGCATAATAGCACTGGTGTGTCCAATGTCAATAGCACCACTAGCATGACACCATGGCTGTAGAAAGCAACTCAGATGTTAATGCATGAATGTGACGAAGGGTTGACTATGTATGCACATTCAAACCTGTCCTGAGTAGAAACAGCTCAAAATGGTAGAGTTAATACAGTATGAAAACACAGTAAGAAATACTGTATACCTCTACACCCCTGCCAATGGACAACAACAACTGATTATTGTACAAAATAGCATGTAGCCTATTTGTTAATAAAGGTCAATGTAAAAGGTAAAACAAACAGTACATTGTCATTGTGCTGCTTCGGTCACTAAAAAATTAAATACTTGTGTGCTTAAATATACCATAAAAATAAACACCGTTGACTATTTGTCAATGTAAATACGTATCCTCTCTTTTGGTCTGTCCAAAACTGCAAAAATTATTTGCAAGACAGGAAGTTCTGATTTAAAGTTCTGTCCAAAAGTAAGGCAGCAAAATTATTCTTTCAAATGACTGATTTTCTCTATTAATAAAAATCTGTAAAATGAAATAATATCAGGATATCTAATGCTTCCATTTTGATTATAGTTTAATTCATAAATGTTTTCTAAATTTAAATGAGTTGCTTTTGTGGGTAACAAATAGCAAGCTGTTGTGAGGAATGTGGTAAAGGTTTTGCAACTCCAACCAAACTGCTGCTTTTAAAGCCCCATTGGTTATATAAGCACCACAGGCTGTACTGTACAGTACTGTATGCTGCAAAGCACTTGTCTTTCATTTTGAACAGACTCTTTGTTATATTAGATGCAATTTGCCATTGCCGTTAAGCAACAACTGCCTTGGTCAAAGCTAACCTGCTGTCAGTGAGTGATTACACATTTGTTCAAATAAATGATAATGACTATAATACTGGTTTTCCTACAGTTGAATGCATGCTTAGAAATTGCCATGGCCTTTTAAGGGAAATGTCATAAAAGAGCGCCAGGAGTCTCAGTACCTGTCAAGCCTCTCACATGACTGAGTTCAGCTAATGTTAGAACAATATTTTTGTAGGCAACTTCCTGAAACCTGGTTTACTCCATTACAAGTTTTACCATGGTTTCCCCCTAACTAACACATGATAGTGGTGTCAATGACAGTAAAGGGGTTTGGAGTCGGATACGGTACAATAAAGTAAGCACATGCCCATTCAGCTCATTTGCTGTATTTTCTGCGTTGACTCGTCATGGAGTCATTCAGCTTCTGCAACAGGGATCAGTAACTCTTCCTCTGAGCTTTGAAATCTTCAGCGTCCTTCACGGAGACACAAATAGTTGTCCCTGCTAGAGTAGATTACACCAGTGGATTGTTTCTCTTCCCATCCCTCAGCCTTTTTTACACGGTCTCTCTCTCTCTCTCTCTCTCTCTCTCTCTCTCTCTCTCTCTCTTTTCCAGGATCCTTCTTGACTGACTCTGCTTTCACATCAAATCCTGGGCAGTTAATGCATGTAGAGATCAGGTTTCATGTATTATAATGTCCTCCTGCCAAATTCAATTTCATTATCACACACACACACACACATACACACAGTGGCATGCAAACAATGTATGCAAACAAACAAAAGCAAAACACACACATTTTCAACTTTGCAGTACATACAGCTGCATTACAGATTATATTTAGCTACTTTGCTACTTTGAATCATTTTACAATTATGTTCCATGTCATTTCATAAACTAGGCATAAGCCATTACAGCAGCATTGTTAATAGACTGCAATACGTTATGACAACAGTGGTAATGAGATGATGGTGGTGTATTTATGAAATGCATTTAGGAACAGAGGAGTTAATTTTCTTATTTCTAATTATTGCCTTGTGCTTTGCAAACATTTGTCCTGTAGCAGCCCATTCAGCCCTGAGACAGAAACTCCAGCTAATAATTCCTTTTGTGAATCAAAATGAAAACGATCATAAAAAACATTTTTACCATTTAAATATTCACTTAAATCTGCAAACATTACTTTTTTTTAATTATAAAGGGTTTACTGTAACAACCAAGGACAACGCCCCCCCCCCCCTCGATCGAGCTTGCTGGTACTAACCGGCCGGCGACCGTCCACATTTCCATTGCACCCCAGCAGCGCATTGCAGCTTCACACCTGTGCCGTATTCCCTCATCACCCTCTCAGCTGTCTTCATAAGCGGGAGGGTGAATGAGGGAGTTGTGGGTTATTGTGTTTTCCTCGTGCTACTGCCTGTTCCTCCAAACCTTTGAGCGTTTGTGAATTACTGTATTTAAACGGAGGAGCATTTGAACACTCTTATAAACCTGCCTGTTCTCTTCTGCACCTGCACTCATCAGCCAGCAAAACGTTACATTTACATAGAATATTAACTTTTTCTTTTGAAAATGCTAATGCCATTGGATAGCATTAGTGTGGAGGGCTGGATGTGTTAACTGAAACTGTAAATTGTCTCCAATGAGCCTTTACAACAATTTATACAAATATTTAATTTTGCTGTCATAAATTGGTTGTTCATTTGTGAAAGTTGGTGAACTTTATAGAGGCACTAATGCTATTGTAAACATTGATTACAGCTCCATCCATAATGTATACCTTATCACTTGACATCTGTTGGACCACAGTTGCCTGACTTTAAGCAGGTATCACTGAGGTGTTGCAAGGTAGGGGTGCAGCCCGGGTGAACTCAGACAGGGCAGAAAACAGCAAGGCTGCTTGAGTACGCTCAGTGGAGATTATTGGCTAAGAGCTTTACCTAGAGATGCTCCTTGAAGAGTTAGCCCATGCCAATGCATATTATTCAGCGCTTAATTGAGTGCAAAAACTTTTGCTCTGCCAGCAAGCTGCTCTAGATCAAAGTCATTAGTAACTTTATTTGGGCTCTTCACTCCTGAATAATTGAGGCTGTGAGAGGATAAAGGATTCGAAGACACCGGCTTTCTAGTTTGGAGAGAAAGCGAGCGAGACGGGATAAGGAGGAGAGGGTGGGTGAGAGTGGCAAGAATTAAAAAATGATAGAAAACAAGCGACGAGAGAGTAAATTAGAGAGCAAGAAAGGTGAGGGAGAACATTCTGATTGATAGTGTTCTTGCCTAACGCCCTGCTCGATACTGATGAAACATTTAACGCATCCACATTGGATCCTTGGAACTACCAGCCGGGTCAGGGAAATAAAGTCTGGAAAACTTTACTGGAAAGACTAATAACCTATGGTCATTTCTGAAGGACTCTTACTGTGACCAGTAAATTTGGTGGGCAACAGATGACGGTCAGTCTTATTGCAACCAATGAATGCTATTGTTACACTGATTGATCGTTGTAGCCTCCTGCTCTCTCTCTCTCTCTATTAGGTCAGTTACATTACAATTAGGTCATTTAGCACTTGAATCTGACACTTGGACATTTGAGTCCAATTCAAAATTTTAAGGAGCAGGTAGGGGTTAGGCACTTGCTCAATGCTTACTGGTTGGACGGACTTGTTTGGGATCAAACTTATGACCTTCCTTGTACTCTGTTCCATTTTAAAAAGCTCTTGAAAACGCTTAAATCAACCCTGTTTTGTGTTTTATTGTTTCACGGGGAACCTTATTTTAAAATATTGTTTTAATGACTACTCAATATAAATTTTGACATATTTTTTGTATTTTTAAATTACATTTATTGTACTGTACTCTATTTTGCCTTTGACAATATTATGTTTTCATGTGAATGACTTAAGTATCTTTTTATGTTTCTGTGAAGAAAGACAATGTAGACTCCACAGAAAATGGAATATGGACACAGCCGTAAGGAATATGAGCTCTAGTCACGATAAAGGGGTTACTGTATGTGTATGAAGAGTGTGTGCTGGTAGGCAATGTTCAGGCAGAACAGAACAGGTAGGGGTTAGGCACTTGCTCAATGCTTACTGGTTGGACGGACTTGTTTGGGATCAAACTTATGACCTTCCTTGTACTCTGTTCCATTTTAAAAAGCTCTTGAAAACGCTTAAATCAACCCTGTTTTGTGTTTTATTGTTTCACGGGGAACCTTATTTTAAAATATTGTTTTAATGACTACTCAATATAAATTTTGACATATTTTTTGTATTTTTAAATTACATTTATTGTACTGTACTCTATTTTGCCTTTGACAATATTATGTTTTCATGTGAATGACTTAAGTATCTTTTTATGTTTCTGTGAAGAAAGACAATGTAGACTCCACAGAAAATGGAATATGGACACAGCCGTAAGGAATATGAGCTCTAGTCACGATAAAGGGGTTACTGTATGTGTATGAAGAGTGTGTGCTGGTAGGCAATGTTCAGGCAGAACTCAGGCTCTGCCCCGTGATTTGGTGTTATGATCCGGCTCCCCTATTAGAATGGTATTGGATCACTGTCCGTAACCTCAGACCCCCAGAGCCACACAGATGAATTATGCATTCCTTAAGTCATACTGTGTGTCCCATGTACACCCTCTCTTGCTGCTCAGGTTGTGAGAGTGACTTCTGGGGTCCGCACTGCAGCAACCGCTGTCAGTGTCAGAATGGAGCTAAATGTAACCCCATCACGGGTGCCTGCGTCTGCACCGACGGCTACCAGGGCTGGCGTTGTGAGGAGCCCTGCGAGCCAAACCTCTACGGCAAAGGCTGCCTGCTGGAGTGCCAGTGTTTCAACGGCGCCACCTGCCACCACCAGACCGGCGAGTGCCTCTGTGCGCCCGGATACACCGGTGCTTTGTGAGTGTTTGAGGATCCATCCTTTGTAATGTCTGTCTGTCTGTGTGTCTGCTCTGCAATTTTGTAAGAAATTAGCATGATTAGTTGATTGGCTTTGGAGAATGACAACTTTGATTGGCTATTATTTTACAAACAATTAAAGGGACACTCTTTGATTTGTGTCTGGTAAAAAGGTTGTTTTGGTTTGCTCCTCTGGCCCCCACACTTCCCTCTATCTCGCCCCCTAGGCATTTGTGTTTCAAATCATAAACAGTGAGCTGGAGGAGACGTTTGCTATAATCTTATCAAGGAGTTAAAGAAAATGTAGTTATTTTTTAGTCGATGTCTCATTCTGGATGTTGGTCGTGTCTCGCCATGTCTTCCACCTCCAGCTGTGAGGAGCCGTGTCCTCCGGGCAGCCATGGCTCTCTGTGTGAGCAGCGCTGTCCCTGTCAGAATGGAGGAACGTGCCACCACGTGACGGGGGAGTGTTCCTGCCCTCCTGGTTGGGTGGTACGACCCACACCACATGCACAGCCTCCAGTCGTTGTGTGGAAGAAGTTTATGCTACCTCACTGTGCTTCTCCTTTGTGTCTCACACAAGCTTACCTTGTTTACAACAGCTACATTGGCAGTCACAAACATTTCAAAATTCAGTTAGTTTTGAAACAAATGTAATCTCTAATATAATTTTCCAGGAAAATCAAATAATTTAATATCACTTTAATCCTTTTCATGGAAAAAATTAGGAGACCACTGCATATTTTTTTTTAAATATAATAGTAAAAATATAAATATAAAAAATATAACAAATAATATATATGAAATAATTAAAAAATATCATATATTTAAATATATTATTTATAAATAAAATTATATATATATTTACTGTATATATATGTGTGTGTGTGTGTGTGTGTATATTATAATTAAAAAAAGTGCAGTGGTCTCTTAATTGCTTGTATGTTTTTTGAGGTCCATTCCCCTAGAGTCAATAAAGGACTTCATTCACTTATATTCATTGTTATTGATATGACTGATGTATTCTGTGTTCCTCAGGGCTCAGTGTGTGCCCAGCCATGCCCTTTCGGCTCCTATGGCATTAGTTGCACCCAGGAGTGCACTTGTCGTAATGGAGGCCTCTGTGACCACATCAGCGGCCAGTGCCAGTGCACTAGCGGCTACACAGGAGAAAGGTACCGTATGCTGTGTCGCGTGTACTGTGCTGTAGAGAACGGGGTCCCAAAGTGGACCCTCGGGTGGCTTTTGAAAAGCTTTTGATTTTATTGACAGTATTTATTTATAATTTTAATATGTTCTTAACCTTGAGAGATAGATATATATATATATATAGAGAGAGAAATAGATAGATAGAGAAATATATTGCTTATTTGCACAAATTTGAAGACATGCTTTACCATTTTTAATATGAATAATTATTTATTTGAATAATGTATTAAGATATTTGATTTGTTCTAAACGGCAGAGGTCCTCAGGAGTGACATATATGTTTTTTTTTATCCAGCCCGTTTCCTTGCCAAGAATAATGTTTTTGTCCCACCAACTGCCACTGTGTGACAAGTCTAATAAATAGCCTTTTGGATATTTTCACATAGAAATTCATAGAATTGTATTCTTAAATTTTCTTGGACACTATGGTGCACCATGATTAATCTTATTTCATACATTGGAGAGTCTCTCTCTCTCTCTTTTTATTCCGCCTCCCCCTCTATGTGTCATTATTCTCAATCGAGCCAAATTACCTCCATTCATTTAAGTCCCAGACAGGTGAATTACCCTTCATGGAATAATTCCTGCACTGAGTTCTCTTCACAACCTCCCACATTCTAATGAAATTAGAGAGATAAGGGCCGCAGGAATTCGGCATGATTTAAACGTGACACAAAACAGAAGTCCACACCAGCCAGTTTTAATTGAGCAATTTATCTATTTCTTAATGGCCTCTATAGTGGACGTGCGAAGAATGATGTGGAGACATCAACTTAACTTTGACTCATGTTAAGCAGTTTTCTCATTATTCTGTTTAACGCCCTCTTTTGGCTTTAAATAGCACTTGTTATAATTCATATAGAACCTTTGTAAGGTTCAACCTTGACCTCCAGTCATGGTATCATTATAATGTGTAGCCTGTTGACCATATAATGGTGCGCTGACTCTGGTGATAGAAAACGTGTCATGTGAAGAAAATGGAATCTTCTTTATTGATGTCTAATGTTAATGTAGGGTGGGGAAAGCACAATTGCTATTAAGTGGCAGGTTAGGTTGGGCTGAACATTTTAGACACTAAGTAAAACTGTATATCATTCATTGGAAGATAAATGTTTGGTTGGTCTGTTTACGCTAATCTACTGGCTGGCAACAGGATTGGTAGTTTCATGGTTAACCAATTTATCTACCCAATAAAGTTTGTTCAGTAACTTAAACATGATACTCTTTAGCTTGGTGTTCTTAAAGCTGTCCTCCAGTCAAATTTACGTCCCGCTTTTCTAGTGTCTAGGAAATGTAGTGTCAATAATAAGTGCATGGTTCATTCATGGTTACTGTTATACAGTAGATGACTAACAGATGAAGCCAATGTGGTTAGCATTTTCACCACAATAGTAAAAGGGACAGAGCCACCAGCCCCCGTGAAAGCACATGTTAGCATTTCTCTCGACAAAGTGAAATAAAGTCCATATACTGAAACACTCACAGTACAATATTGTGGGGGGTGTAACTCCCGCCGGTAGCTGCAACATCTGTGCACAGTGACAACACCAGCCTTTGAAATACAATTTCCACTACTATTGTATTAGTTATACGGTCCTTGGAGTTGCAGACAAAAATGCTATTTTCCAGTTAAACAGTCAACAGGTCCTGGCAACAGGCAAGATAAAAGCTGACACTCACGGCAAGCTGGGGACTATTTTACCTTATAGTTGTTTTATTTTTTTATTTATGTTTAGGTTTTTTCTTTGTTTTTGTATTGTTCAGTCAACACCCATTTGTCTGTGCACCTTGTAATCCAGCCCAAGAAATTGCGTCCAATTGCATTATTCATTCATCCCAAGACACCCAGCAAGACACACGAGCATAGTTAGCTATAGCGAGATTAGAGTCACCTCATGGTAAATAGGCCTGGCTCTTGATATTTGGCATGAAATCATTTATTTGTCAAAAGCATGTGGCTGTGGCAATACAATCAGTGTTTTGCATCTGGGAGTGGCAGTGAAAAGCATTAGAAAACTCAAAAATCTTTAATCTTTGCCAACCCAGATGCCAGGAGGAATGCCCCGTGGGCTCCTATGGACCACAGTGTGCCCACAAGTGTGATTGCCAGAATGGAGCCAAGTGCTACCACATTAATGGGGCCTGCCTGTGTGATGAGGGCTTCAGGGGCCCCAGCTGCCAAGACCGCTTTTGCCCGGCCGGTCTCTACGGCCACAACTGTGACAAACACTGCCCCTGCAACCCCTCCAACACACTCAGGTAATGTTTCTGGGTTTATCTGGCCTTGCGCCCTGCAGCATCAGCAACAGTATTCTGAATGTTGTTTGACGAAAATGCCAAGACAGCATTCCCAGGGTTTTGTGTAAAGGGTAAAAGCCTGCTTGTCTGCAATTCTCAAATTTTTTGCCACAATCATTTTATACCTAATTTGCGGCCATTGCTAATACTGTACTTACACTATTATCACCATTCATATTAAATGCATATTGTTTAAAAATATTCAGCAAATAAAGCTTTGCCCACACTGACATTCCTTTTGTTTTAAAACTCATTTTGAATGCACCATGACCTGAATAATTGTAACTACTACTGCTACTACTACTACTACTACTACTACTACTAATAATAATAATAATAATAATAATAATAATAATAATAATAATAATAATA
>JAODLI010003116.1:0-10085 GCA_027575585.1 Percopsis omiscomaycus | reverse complement strand
ACACACACACACACACACACACACACACACACACACACACACACACACACACACACACACACACACACACAATTTAAATTTAAAAATATCTCAACTGTCGAGATGTGTTGTGATTCTTATGATACGCTGCAAAGAGAGCAGCTGTGAGAAGGTATCGCTAGTGAAATGCAACGGTCAACGTTTGCTTTTTGTGGCAATGAAATTAAGACATCAGCCAAGCAGCTGCCCAATAAAGTCACTAACGGAAAATAATAAAACTGTTTTACTTAAACCAAAGTTTCCATTCCAGACAGTGGCTCACCACCGGCGTGTGAAGTGACGTTTGTGCAGAGGAAGAGAAGGGTGAAGTTTTGACGCCTAGCTGCCCAATTCTGATAGCAGCCAATGCCAGCTGGAGGACCAGGTGGATTCACAGCGGGGTGGGCCTTTCACTTCTCTCTGTGGCAGCAACACGAATGACTCCTCCACCACAAGCAATGTGGCTACATTTATATCTTTTTTAGAATTCTGGAAAAGACACTTAAGTTGATCAACAGCAGCATGTCTTTCACTTGATGTGACAGGGTATTTATTTCACCAATTCCTGTATTCTAAATTCATGGAAACCTTCAATCCAAAACCGATTCATCTTAGCAGCTCTTGCAAGTCTCAGAGGAGTTACGGGAGTGAAAGTGGGAATTGTGTAGGTGTACCGGATGACTTTAAATTCCTCTGCGACATCGTCCTGATGTTCCCAACCAGGGTGAGTAAGGGAAGCCCAGATGAGACTCACTCCCACCCTGACCTCTCCCTCCCCTGCCATGACTGAAGCCTTTATATATATCACAGTCATCCACTCCTCCACTCCCCCAGTGCTGACGTCTGCAGCCTATTCCAGTCCTGCTGCTGGGCTGCTCCCAGTAGCTGTCCAGCGTCAATCCCACTGACAGTCAGCGTAGGATACTCCACCCAATGCCGAACGCAACACACTACACCCAAACCACAGTAAAAAATAACTCCACTAGGCTGGATCTCAGCGTGTTACATAAAAATAAATACATCTCAGAGTAGCTGTGACTCATGCGGCAGCACGCTGCTGCAAATTAAGGCCACAAAGCGAAAGAATAATCAGATGTGCATAATGGTATCGCAGGGAAAGTAAATCTCATTTGCCTGCGTATTATTGCAGCACGGTAACTTGCTGGATTTGCGGGATGAGCAGCAGCTGTGATGTTCACCGCCACTGCTGTTACGTAAAGGGGACATCCATCCACTCAAGGGGACATCCATCCACTCAGATTATTGATTTTGACCCTGTCACAGCCCTGCGTGATGTCAAATGTAGCAAGGATATGGTACCAGGTACGAATTGTTGTTTTTCTATGCAGGCAGCAATACGCATAACCAAATTATATTACTCAAGGTTCACCAGCATATGCCACCTAAAAGAGCACATCATCTCACATTTGCCAATAAAAGAAGGGATGAGCACTTTCACATGCTTGTACGCTTTTTTTGTGAGTGTGTGTGCATCCTGGAATAAAACCATTGTTGATCACTTTAACAATAAGCCTAACCAGAGATATTTCTTGCTGGGGCTTGGTGTGAATCGAAGCACTTTCTCCATGCCATGGGTTTTCGCATTTTTGTTGACAAGTCGATGTGCTTCCTACTGACGCAGCATGAGTAGGTTTCTCTGCGAGTGGGCAAATTCAGCGTATGTCATTATTACTCTTGGCAAGAGCGCCTAGAAATCAAAACCAACTGGCAAGTTAAAATATTTGACAAAAAAAACACATTCACTATGGCACCATTCACAGAATTATACAAGGAAAGTTTCTCATCTTTAAAAAACGATAAATTATTTTAAATTTTTAGAGCCCGTGTGATCTGTTTACACTAACCCAATATCTATCCGCTAGTCAATTATTTACACCACAGCATTCTGTTGACTAAGTCTTCAAAAACCAAAAATCCTAATAAATACTGACAACGTTAGCAATGTTAAGAATTCCTTTGGGAATTGCAGACATGGTTTAGATTTTCTCAATATTATTTGATTTACAAAATTATGGTAATTTAATAAATACAGTAGCCTATTAGGCAATGTCAAGAGAGCCTATGAGAATTTATGAATGCCATGAATTTATGAATAGGCTACCACTATCAAGATATGGGATACTATAACGACAGTCAGTAAACAGCGGTGTACTGGTTCACACAGCCAGAGCGCTATCATTGATCTCCTCCTTCTCGAGTGTCATTGTAGGCTATTGGTCGTGCGGCTCAGACCGTCATGAATTAAAAGTAAATTCAAAACCGCAACAAATACACTTACCAAAATATACCGTCTTGTCGCACTTGGGACATTTTGAAGCCATGTTGCGATGTTTCGGTCGAGCAAAAGCGGTCTGTGTTGAGAGCGTCCACGTTGTTTCTGTGTCTTCCAAGAGCAAGTGCCCCGTTCAGTTCACAGAAGCTGGATGCATCTCTTTCAGATCGCCGCTCATTATTTGCATAGCCCCGCCTTCGCCACGACGTCCGGCGTCGTACCGAAATTGTTTCCCCAGCCGAAATGCCCACAATTTGGACAACCTCATCAACAAAATTGAATTCAAATTATAGCATTATTATGTACAATGTGATTTAGTGTTTCGTTTACGTTTACGCTTATAGGGTAAGTCTAAAGATACTGGTTTAAATACAAAAATGTTCTCTTTTCTTTTCTTTTCTCCAGGCTTCACTGTTCTTTTTGACCAAGGACTATGGTTTGACAAAAGCACTATTTTTTTAAACAGAACATTTAAGGCAAATGCAGCCTACAATTTCAGCAGACTGAACAACGTTGACACAACACCTGCCATTCTCTTTCTTAGCCCAGCTCGTGGTAATTCATAACCAGCAGGCAGAAGAGCATTTGGGCAGCCGGTGGAGCTGTTCTATGGGGATAGCTCTCCCACTATTTTCCCTTCTCCGCCACTCGAGTATGCTGTGTTTGGTTGAACTACAATGCGCTCTTTCAGAGTTGGTGACTTGTAGGAATTTGTTAGGGAAAGGAAACGTGGCTGGCTTGTGGATAATTTTTCTTTTAGAAGGGTGGCATTAGCATTAGGCCTACAGAGGGAGGAGAGAAGTTTTAGAAATCCATCCATGTGACATGCCATTCCTTAATGGCATGATTACAGTAAAATAATGTTATGTTAATAATAATAAAGTTTTATGACTTCATCAGTTGTTCTAGTGTGTGGTTCTTTCCATAGGACTTGTCTGTATGCCTGGTGACGCAGGTCCTAGAGTCCAGAAACAGACATTCCTGTGCTATTTTCCACTGCAGTGTGAGTGTCCTTACTGATTAGCACCCGTCTGAAAGCCTGCGTACAGTTCCTTCTTATCTCTGAGCTCACTGTTTTAAAAAGACTAACCGTCAGCTGGAGAGATATATCCTCAATCACCTCTACTATTGTATGCTAAGGAGAAAAGGATTACAGTCCCAACTGAAAATGGGATGACACAAAATTGTTACTGAGAAACATTCGATTTTATGATAGCTCTGAACATATTGTGGTTTAGCAGATGCGTTTTATCCAAAGCAACTTACAGTATAGGCCCAGTAGGAGTAGGTGGTGTTAGACATCTTGCTTAAGTACACTGTAGACCAATGTCAGGTATTGAACCTGTGATTTCGCCTTTCAGCAGGGAGACGACCGCCCAGACCACTGGGCTGTACTAACCCCCAACCCACAGTACATTTATACATTACATGGGGTATCACCATTTTCACAGTGATAGTATATAGAGAAAAGAACTGAATAGAGAATGTCTTCCTTCTTCACAGAAGATTGCGTATGTCTTCGCAGAGGACTTTAAAGGTCATCACACCTGTGGATTGCTGTGGTTTCAGGTTTGCCTGTCCATTTACAGTGCTGAATCAGACCCACCGAACGGACAGTAGGTCAAAAATGTTACAGAGAGTAATATAATATAGACAGATGCAAGGCTGGAGATAGAGATTAAAGAGACAATTCTTCTCTAAATTTTTTAAAGAGCAGTGCTACTGAAGCTGAAATGCAGCACACTTTTTTGACTAACTGTAAGGCCTACAAATGTGAGGCAAGGTGTTGTTGAAAAACAACGGGCAAACCATAATCCTCTCTCTCATACACACAAGAGAGGCAGTATTTTGGACTGGAAGAGTCAAGGACGATAAGACACAGGATGAATGCGCATGACATGTGGCAGACACGTCCTCAGCTCCTCAGAGTGCGCTAGGCATCTGTAGCTGGTGAGGACTGGACTGGGCCCACCGGGACAGAGTTGGCCAGACGTATTCAGGTCACTTGCTTCTTGACTTCCTTCTCTGATCGGATGCCTGGTTCAGACCAACACGGTTCTCAAGGTTAGATCAAACAGCGGCACTATTGGGAAAGACAGGCATAAACAGAACGAGAGTGATGGGAAAAGGAAGGGGGTTGGTCCTCAAGTTACATGAGCCAAACTTTTTTTTGGTAACATTTTTTATAGTCCTACAGTGGAAAAAAGACCACACTAGAAATGTTACTTTTTGGACAGTTTTATCCCAAACTTTATCCCAACTGTATCCCACTGGTATGGAGGGAAATGTTTTGTTCAAAAGAGTTATGTAAAAATCAAACCCCTAACCCCCATGGTCCACCTAAAAGAAACAAGAACTGCTATCTGGTAAGGTGCTCTTTAGAAAGGTAGTGAGTAAAGTAGTAGCTTTCTACTGGTTTTATTCTATGTAATATTATATTCAGTCATTGAACCGGAAATCCAGGTCCATGGGCTGTGATTGTGCCAGAAGGAAGCCTAAATAAATTCCAGCTACACACCTGCCCCAGCCACGCGTCACCCAATCAGACCCTGCATAATCCCTGGCCAAACAGATGCCACAGCTCCTTGTTCTCCAGCCAGCGACAATCCAGTGTCTCTGCCTTGATTTCCTTCCTGCTTCCTTCCTGCCAACCCTTCCACCCTATTTCATCTCAACACATGCACATTTTGGGATCACAGATGCAAGTAGAGGCATAATCCACGTGAGCCATGTGACAGCTACACAGCGTTTCCCTGCGAGGAACCCGCAGAACAGCTAGGCTGAGCCAGGGCTGAGACCACAACATGCTGTTTCTCTCTGTAAGCAGGCAAAAGCAAGAGAGAGAAGCAACCAGATGAGGGCAGAGAGCAGAGTTTGGGGCTCTATTTAAACTTAGAGGCACATAATTTAAAAGGCCACAGGCGTCTCTGGAATTTCGTGAGAAGCTAAAAAGCCAGTGTACGGCACATGAATTGTGACAGACAGGAGTATACTACACTATATTAGTCCCTATAAATCAAGTTTTTACCTCTGGTTGTTAGGGTGAGACAGTAGGGAGGGGTTTAGGTACCTGTATCTCAAGGATCAATATATATTGATTCAAATCTGGAAGTCTTCAGTTGAGGAACAGCTTCACTAACAGAGGTTATCATGTCCACACACCTGTAAAATCACATTCAATGCAAACATTTGTTTGTGAAATTAACGTGGGATTTCAGTTCGTATGAAAGCTTTATCAAAATCAGTACCTATACAACAATATACTATTTATCAAAATACTGTCCAAAAAAAAGCTTAAATAAAAAAGCCTAAAAATTGTTTATTCTTCATAGGCCTGCAGGTACTGTACCGGCTCCAACAAAGCCTCAAGTCACGCTCTAAAAGGCCCCTGTAGCAGGCCCCTGTAGCAGGCCCCTGTAGCCGGCCCCTGTAGCTGTGTGGCTATCAGATTCCACAGAATGGGATTTTCAGTGATGTAGGTATATTGTTTCAGTTGACAGCCATGTTTAGAGGCCCCTCTGAAGAAGTTATCATGCCAGTGCTTACAGCTCTCTTGCATATTTTGAATACAGTATACTTATACACAGTTTTTTTTCTTTTCCATATGTTTGTTTACACTAAAAAAGTGGAGGGGACACATGTGATATGCTGATTCTTAAAGGAGTGTGGTGAATAAGGCTGTGGTGGGTGGAGGGTGTGGTGGAGCCAGTTGAAGGGAGCCTTTTGGGGGTTTTGATCTCCATTTCTGACATATCTTGTGCTATGTGATTCTCCCTCTCTCCTATGGGTTCCCTGTCATCTCCTCTGGAATCACCACAATCACCCCACATTGAAATTAAGGGAGTTGTCAAGGGCCTGGGTCATGCCAAATCCTAGCATGATAATTGTAAGGAGTGTTGGGTGGTGAGTACAGACTGCGAAACAGTGAAACACTGCAAATGAACAGTGAAAAACAAATATACGAACACAACAAGATGGAATTTGTGATATAAAAGACTTGCCCTCACAGGTGCACTAAATGAGTGATTACGTGATGGGATTCCGGAGTGGAGCTGGGGTGCGTCGGGGATGTGGACGGCTGTAGGCCGGTGGTGGTTAGTACACCATTGAGGTAGAACAGGAGCAGGGGAACACTGCTATCCGGTCACCCATATTAAATGCGTACTGTAGCTAATGCATATGACATACAGCCTTCATGAACTGTTGACTGGATCAGATTTTTGTCACAAAGTACATTTTTATGTAGCACATTTCATAGTTTGTATGATATTCATTTTGTCTGAAATGAAAATGTACCATTTAAATAAACAAATGTACAATCTTTGCTAACAAAAATATGACTTGATGACATTTAACTGATATTTATATTTAACAGAAAGATAATGTGTCCTTCAAAAATGAATCTCATCCATACAGAGAATTATTTTTTATCAGAGGGATAAGAAAGGAGCTTAAACCCTTGAGAGAGCTTTCTGTAGTGTCTGTCTATGTTTGTTCATTGCATGTTCTCCCATGCCAAATCATTGCAGAAAAAATATAATTAACAATGAAAGGTCTATAGCTTGACAGTGGCCCAAGTTTCAACACTGGGTTTGGGGTCAAGTGAAACTGACTGGTCACATTTTGCATTTTAACAACTTTGTTCCATTTGAAGAAGGAAGAGCACTCCCTGAGTTGAGTTCATGTGTATAATTAGACCCTTTAAACACAGTGCTTACACCTAAGAGGTGCTTACAGAGCTCATCCTGTTCTTAGGGGCTTGTACTGTAGAAGCCTTTATGAGATACACCCCTCTATTCTATGCCAAGAAAGCCTGTATTTTTGTTACTACCCACTTTTAAAGGTCCCCAATCATAAAATTCAAATTTAAAATTCAAATAAAACCATTGTTTAAAACAAGCCACTCAGATTTGGCCCCAGGTGTGACATCATACTTGGATTGTAACCAGCTGTTTCTGACATAGACTTCCTGGGCCTGTGCAACACCAACTGCTATACCAACTGAAATGGAATGTTCAGCTTGAAGGGAGAAAAAGGCTGTCCAAAATGACAGAAATTGAAATTATGTGTGTGCGTGCAAGTGTGCATGTATGGATGTGTATTTATGTGTTTTTGTGGGTGCAACACATTTGCACAGAAAGTATTTTTGCTGTTGAATGTATACTGAGTATTTCACAAGTCCCTGAATTTACAGGCCTACACAAGAGGTCTTCACATCAGCTGGTACAGCCCAACCCTTATGGTGCGGCCCTATAAAATTACAAACATTCTGGACCGATAGAGATTGATATCCAATATCAGCATTTCTGATGCCGGTGGCAATTCCAGATTCCTGACCTTGGTGGTTTTCCTGTCCCACCAACTGCCAGCATTTAATGTAAAGATGGAGAGCCATTTGGAGGTTCCCCAGCTGTTGCTGAGTTGAAAAGGTGTGGCTCTCTCCCGTTGGCTCCTGGCATTCTTGGCACAAGTTGGTACTGTAGTGGTGAGGGTGGAGTGGAGGGGATTCCCCTGCAGGGTGGGGCAGATGGAGACACTGTTCCTTGGCTGTCAAGGCAACTGGACAGAGCTTGTATGGTTGACATATATTTCACTGTCTACAGCTGTGTCTCGCACAGCCTCCTCTCACAGCTCCTTCATCTCACAGTCCTTACATTTGTGTTCTTCAAAGATCTCAGTGTAAATAGCCCACAGGTGTGAGATGGTTAAACTCTCTGGATCAGGGCTATGGTTTTATCAGAGGCTTTCAGTCTGGCTATTTTCAAGTGTCTGCAGACACTTGCCATGCAATACTGGAATATAGTTATAAATTCTTCAAAATTGCCTAATAAAGAAGGGCTCCTATATCTCATTAGATCCTACTGGAAATAGGCCCTATCTTGCCACACTGTAACCAAATATTACAGTTACAATCGCTGTACTGTAATTTGCATCACAGTAATAGAGTACTGTGTATTAGACTACTTTAACAGTAGTCTAATGCCACTGTAAATACTGGAATAATGTAAATTAATAACTGTAAAATAAACCACATTGTTTTTGTCACAAACAAATGTAATTTATTGTATCAAATAGGGCACTAAATTGATAGATAATAGGTATTTAGATAGTTATATTTCATTTTGTATATATAATTTTGGACTACATAGCCTTGCTCCTGGAAATGTATAAAAACTTTAATGAAATATTTACACATGAATAAAGTAAAATTTCTGAGACTGACTAGTATTCCTTAACTGGAATACTAAGCAAATACAAAAATAGAAATATATAAAAACACTGAAACTGAAAAATATTAACAATAACAATAAGGAACCAGTTTCGCAGACATGGATTAAACCTAGTTCTAAAAGCTTTTTTCAGTGGAAATCTTCACTAAAGTTCTCTTTTAGTCTAAGACTGCCTTTATTTTTCTGGGCTGGAGTCTTCTTCCCTGTTGTGGATAAAAAGGAATTAGTTACTGATAGAAATTAATAGACAAGACTGATGGCTCTATAACAATTTTTGGTGACTCCTTACTTCCCATTAGAAATTCCACAATATGTCGACAACACTACATAAAAAGAGAGTAGCATAGTACAGTAATATAACATAACATAACACAATAACATAACATAACCTATAACTTACATAACATAACACAAAGGGCAATTGTAAGTCCCACCACCATGTGTTCTGTGTAACAGTGAGTAAGGGCTGTAAATAAACTTAAACTTGAACTCTAGAGCAATGTCTATGGAAAGTATTTAGTGTAAAAATGAATTAACATTCTTACGTGAAATCAGCTGTTCTGCCAGGCATACTTGATGAAGTCCCTAATATATTAGGCCCTAAACTCACATGGACCAGCAAATATCACTATACGGGTGAGAATCTGAACTATCAATATAAGTTTACATCCACAACTTGTATTATGGTACTCTGCAACAACTTTCAGGACTGTTGTAATGAAGATCAATAGACTATATGTCAAAATGCTGTGTGAAGAATGACCTTTTTTGGACACACAAACTTGATTTTTAACATTCAGTTGAAACATGGTTGGATAGAGCAAATCCCAAACCCCTCCTCCAAACTTCACTTTTATGAGCGCTACCAGAACAGACAAAAGAGGAGGCTTGGTGACTTTGTATCATTTGAATACCTATGTCCTCTTAAGTGTTCTCCTGATATTTTGTCAGTTACAGGCTTCCACAACACTTGTCTTAAGTTTTTCTTGATGAGCAAGGCAAACTGTTGTCAGTCATTTGGATGTTCTTATTATATCAGGGGATTTCAATTTGCATGTAGATAATCCAGAAAACAGTTATGCTAAGGAACTAAATGCACTACGCAGCATGTACAGAGGCCAACTCACTCTCTTCGTCATACCCTGGACCTCGTCATCACAAAGGGTCTAAATATCTCCACAACAGTCAAGGACTTGGCATTATCAGATAATTTATGTTTGTTCTTTATTGTGTCTATGTCAAACACATTCAGAATAGGTACTAGCTGATGTGGTTTGTGTGGTTACAATTTACAATTTGGTTTCGGTACGTGTGTCTGTAATGCACAGAATGTCTTGAAATAACAAGGCCACTTAGACATGCTTGATATACCTAAGGATTGTGTCTGCAGAAAAACAACACTGCTTGCACTTGAAAAACAAGTTTTGACATTCTGTGTGGCAGTTGTGACCTTCAGTAGGCTACTCACAGCAGTGGTGTAGTCCAGGGTATACGCTGGTATACGGCGTATACCTACTTATTTTTCAGTCAGCATTGCGTATACC
>JAODLI010003115.1:0-10086 GCA_027575585.1 Percopsis omiscomaycus | reverse complement strand
GCACCATGTAACCCCTACCTGCTCCATGTAATAGCACCATGTAATTGTAAGTCGCTTTGGATAAAAGCGTCTGCTAAGTCACCTGATTGTAGTTCCAAATTCACTTTCATCTACTTATCTGTTACCCCTCCTCAGCATCAATAGATATTCTTTTAAATGATTATCCAGGCAAATTATTCCTGTAATTTATAAATGTTGTTATTGGGAAACTGTTCTGTTAGGTCCTTGTGCACCGTGTTCACGTCACCGTAGGTACTGTACCTTTCACTAGCAGCAATGAAACAGTATATCCCACGTTTGGTCCACACGTCTCTAGCATTCTTTAATGTGCAAACCATTTACCTTCCGGCCATAGTTCAGTCTCTAGGGAAAGTCCAGGACGGTAAGTGATCTGCATCTGTCAGGCTGCTTCAGCCAAGAGGCCCTGCTGTCTACAACACACCAGGCTGGAGAGGTACCTGCCATGTTACATGTAACCATGTACACTCACGGGAGATTTACGGTCAAATCACACAGAAGTACACACACACACACTGTTCTGTTGCTCAGACTTAACACCTACTCCATGTCCCGTGTGAACAGGGGTGAAGTAGTTCTGGTTATTATGTGGGATCTGGTCACCTGATACAAGATACAGCCTATAGAGTTTCACATGAATATGTTTTTTCTTTCTTTTTCTTCTTTCACCCCCTCGTTAAAAGCTCTCTGGAAGGAGACGATATAGTGTTCTATAAGCTGTTGTGGCTGGCTTATTGTATATAAAGTATATAAAGAAAACCCATAGGCCTGCACAGTTAATTGTATAATACAATTATAATATAATATTATAATTGTATAATACAATTATAATATTATAAAACATTTTATTTATTTTATTTATTTTTTTTACCTTTCGATCCACTTTATTCTTAACTGGAAGCTGGAAGGGAAAGCTGTCAGGAGCTAGTCATGTTTTCATGACAGGCTGCGTGACACCGATCTCCTCCCCTCCTCCTCCTACACATCGTTGTGACATTGCATGCTGCTCTATGTTATGCCAGTCGCATAAACTGGCCCAGCGGGACTCCATGGGAGGTGTTGTGTGCGTAGGCGTTTTATCTATTTACTGTATATCTATGGGTGGGGATGGCCAGTGTCCGTCCAGAAAGAATAGCTTTCTAGCTAGCTAGAATAACACTTGAAGAAAAAATTGCCTACCTTGAACAGTCATTATTGTTGACAAATGTACTAATTGTAAGTCGCTTTGGATAAAAGCGTCAGCTAAATGCTGTAAATGTAACTGTAAATGATTGTGTAGATTACTGTACCTGGCTTGTACGTCCTTGGAGTTGGCTCCAGCGAGGAACTTAACAGTTTGCATAACACATCTATACAGTGTGAGGCAGTGGTGCTTCTCACTTGCTAGTAGCTAGGCTAACCCATGCTACAGATGGTTCTAGGGGGCGCTATAACACACTCAAGGAGTGGGCCTTTAAAATATCAGTGTCCGCATGCCTGCACATTCTAGGCCTGAAAAGTGTCAGTTGGCACCATTAAACATAAAACAAAGCAATGGTGTTGTGGGTGTGCCTGTAAAACAACAGCTAGTCTAATTCGCCTGCGTTTTCAACAGTCTGTACTGAACTACGGCCTATCCCAGCCATACACCACTCCAGGAGTTTTGTTTGTGTCTTTCACTGCGGAATCCTCCATCCTTTCTCCACACAGCCCTGGTTAATCTCTTTATTAGAGGGTTTCCCAGTGTTGGGCACTTCTCACGCTTTCACGCCAAATACACTCATCTGAATATTGCTAACAGGAGCCACATTGCTCCCGATTAATCAACAAAGACATATGCATGTGTTTACCTCCTCGTACCATCCATGTCAATTGTTTAAAGGTGAAAATGTAATTTGCCGTTTTAAAAACGGCATATACTGTATGTTGTTGTAATCACTGTATGCTGGACAATCTCGAATGTATAAAACCAGGATTTAATGAATGAATGAATGAATGTATTCTTGAATTGAGCTTTCTCTCCCTCTTGTAATATCAGTTCTTATATTTATAAGGTGGCTAAGAAAGTGGAAAAACAATGTCTCTGGCAGACGTTGGCAGGGATGTTGTGTGTCCACACTTCACGCCATCTGAGAGGGCACCGCTCTGTTCGAGAGCCCTTTGTACTTGTCAGATTACATCTCAAACCCGCTCACTGCCGTGACTGGAAGCTCGCCAGAGGGATTAGTCATGCCAGGCACTCGCCATATCAATATTAGGACTGGATTTCACAACCTCACAAAGCCTGGAGCGGAGCGGACCGGGCAGAATCCATCCACATCCGTCGCATTTACAAGGTTTCACATATGACAGGGTTTATTATCATAGCGAGACCACCTATCCACTCATGACATGTTACAGTCCAAGGTGGAGACATGGTTTCCACCAGTACAAGATGTAGACATGGTTTCCACCAGTACAAGATGTAGACATGGTTTCCACCAGTACAAGGTGGAGACATGGTTTCCACCTTGTACTGGTGGAGACATGGTTTCCACCTGTCCAAGATGTAGACATGGTTTCCACCAGTCCAAGGTGGAGACATTCCACCAGTCCAAGGTGGAGACATTCCACCAGTCCAAGGTGGAGAGATGGTTTCCACCTTGGACTTGAAGGAATTAGAATTTAGATATTATTTAATATCTCATTAAGTTTAATAGCAAGCCAAGGCAGAAGCCTTACAGCTAGACAAAGCAGGAATGTATGTTTTTGCATGATAAAAGCACAGCCAGCCAAACCCCCCCCCTAGCCTGCTAATTTCATTGTCTTTAGTGTTTTCCTCCCACAAGCCTTAGCGGCCACACCTCCAGCCAATGAATGATCACCTTACCTGTGAGCGGTCATTTTGAATCTCAGAGCTATATAAGCCAGAGCGTATTCTGATTGTTCATCAGAATACGCTTTGGTGGAGCATTGCTAATGCGAAGCTAACGTATTTCTCCCTTGTGGCCACATTGTAATTTCATGCATTGTTTGTTATTAAATATGTTTCTTGATTCAGCACTTCGAAGCACGGACTGGCCTCAAGTTTGTATATGGTTATATAATTACTATCAGACTGGTGGAGAGATGGTTTCCACCAGTCCAAGGTGGAGAGAGGGTTTCCACCAGTCCAAGGTGGAGACATGGTTTCCACCAGTCCAAGGTGGAGACATGGTTTCCACCAGTCCAAGGTGGAGAGATGGTTTCCACCAGTCCAAGGTGGAGACATGGTTTCCACCAGTCCAAGGTGGAGACATGGTTTCCACCAGTCCAAGGTGGAGACATGGTTGTGCGGTAACGTCTAATAATCATAATCCACCCAGCAGGCCCCTGTTGTTGTTGTTGTTGTTGTTGTTAGCGTCAGAGTGCCGTTAGCTTCACAGCGCTAACCGCTCGTCTCCCGCCGCCCCTGTTCCGCAGAGGACCAGCTCCCGCACGGCTTCCCCACCATAGACATGGGCCCGCAGCTGAAGGTGGTGGAGAGGACACGCACGGCCACCATGCTGTGTGCCGCCAGCGGCAACCCGGACCCGGAGATCTCCTGGTTCAAGGACTTCCTGCCCGTGGACATCAACGTTAGCGGGGGACGCATAAAACAGCTTCGCTCAGGTAACGTGGGGCTCATCTCAGGGGCGTTGCTTTAGACTGCTCTTCATCAAACGGTAACATGCGCAACATGAGGAGGAGGAGGATGAGGATGAGGATGTACTTGGCTTTTCCTCCACACACTGGCTGCGTGAGAAACGCTGGGATTCACGCTGTTGGAGCCAGCTTTCTGGCCACAGACGGATCCTTCAGTAAAGTACAATAATTCAATACCGTGACAACAGTCATTTGATAAAGTTTGTTTCATGGCACAAATATCTTTGCTTCAGTGGAAATCATTAAACGGAAGTGCGTTTACATTTGCTTATACAATAATAAATGAGTGTCCCAATGCTGCGATTCATCAAGAAACACGGACATTCTTTTTCAAATTGAGACCTCTGCTCTTTTAATGTAAATATCTTTATCCTTTTTGCCAGACTATTGCTATTGGGCGCCTCAACACTCAACATCCTCTCCTAGTGTTTACAATTAGCTTATAACATTGTCCAGCCAGGAGGGAATCTGTCCCCAGTAAACAAACGTATTCCCCCTGGCCGCCGCGTGGAGCCGATATTGACGTGGGCGTCGGAGACAAGAGATTTGTTGTTTTATAGCTAACTTCCTCAACGGTAAACACAACGCCCATTATTCTGATCGATCAGCATTGATCAGATACCATGTATTTAGTGGCTAGTTAGTCTTATGTACGTGTAATTGCAACGAGACACAATGAGACACAAATGGTGTAGGAATTATAGATCCCTTTTTTCTTTCTTTTTTTTTACACTTTTTCAAAAACCCTCTTTGATCCAGACATTGTGAAAATATAATAAAGTCCTATTATTTTTCACAATAAACGACACCGAAATCTGTTCTGGCACCTGCCTTCATGTGGTCGAGCAGTGGTTCTCATAGTTGGCCCCAAAAAGAAGCGGTTGGGACGAAATGTGAAATGATTGAAATGATTGAAAATGAAAAAAACTCGTACCAATAACTTGGTAACTTGGTTAAGAACCACTGCTTGGAGGATGAGTGGCAGACACGACAGGTTTCACGGCACGCAGCCCGGCCCACTGAAAGCTGCTGACCCCCCTGCCTCTCACAGCTTCCATGGCCGCTCCTGACCCCTGAGAGTTGCCTCACCCACCATTCGGATGTGTGGCGTCCGAATGGTGGCCCACCTCTCCACCGTCTGCCCCTACGACCGTATGTCCTGATACGCCCCAAACGCCCCCCTCTGCTAATAACTCCTCGAAGGGTTGTAGAGAGAGGGGCTATGCAGCGAGACATGTTCACACGGCACTGGAAAGGAACAGAACACAATAGCACACACAAAATGATGAGATGTGAGATCGCGTGACCCAATAACCTGGCACCTCATGGTCTCTAGCGTTGCTGGTTTTGCCAGCGGTGGCGAGGCAGAAAGCGCGTCCTCTTTGCCAGTATATTTCGTGGTAGTAGCCTACCAATAGAATGGCCTTGGGACAGTTGTAGAAGCAACTCCCAAGGGGTCTCGTGTTATGCTCGTTGTCCTCTCCGGGGCGGGGTGAGACCAGTCATGAATAGTGTGGGGAACACACAACCGTCCACACGGTACTTGTACGTTCTTTTATTCCATTCAAACGGAAACACAGGACTTAACACTGCCTGGCACGTATAACCCACACATATAACTCTCACAGGACTTGACACTGCCTGGCACGTATAACCCACACATATAACTCTCACAGGACATAACACTGCCTGGCACGTATAACCCACACATATAACTCTCACAGAACTTAACACTGCCTGGCACGTATAACCCACACATATAACTCTCACAGGACTTAACACTGCCTGGCACACAGAACTCTCACATATAACTCTCACAGGACTTAACACTGCCTGGCACGTATAACCCACACATATAACTCTCACAGGACTTAACACTGCCTGGCACGTATAACCCACACATATAACTCTCACAGAACTTAACACTGCCTGGCACACAGAACTCTCACATATAACTCTCACAGGACTTAACACTGCCTGGCACGGATAACTCTCACATATAACTCTCACAGGACTTAACACTGCCTGGCACGGATAACTCTCACATATAACTCTCACATATAACTCTCACAGGACTTGACACTACCTGGCACACAGAACTCGACATATGCACAACTCAATGCCGCTTGCTCGGGTTCTGCCAGTTTCCTCCTCCGGCCCTCCCTCCCGGCCGTAGACAATCACTGTTTAAAAGGGAGACGGGTGATTAACAAATGCCCGCACCTGTCCCCTAGCCCCGTGAACCACGCCTCCAATTAAAATGTACACAATTAAAATGTACGCTAAGTGCTAAGCTTTCCCCATAAACGGTTAACCTACGTTACAACATGCATATTGTTATTTACAGTATATACATTATTTATACACAGATCTACTTGGAGCACATTCATAGTTCAGTGCTTTTCCAACACGTTACGTTAGCAGCTTGTGTTATTGTATTGCCTTGCTTGTGACAAG
Organism: Percopsis omiscomaycus; assembly: GCA_027575585.1. Lineage (NCBI taxonomy): Eukaryota > Metazoa > Chordata > Actinopteri > Percopsiformes > Percopsidae > Percopsis > Percopsis omiscomaycus. Next base: position 3,969 of record JAODLI010003115.1, on the reverse strand, counting down.
ATACAGAACAGCCACACACCACAGAAAAGGCCTTGCGTGCACACCGAAGGCGGCCCGTTGTTTTATGTGTAATAGGTTGATATGCAGCTAGCTGTGTGATTGTAACTGCACAGCAGCACTGTAGAGCAAAGGACCCAGTGTGTGGAGCATAATATACAATAAGCAGTTTATAGATGGAAAGCTATAGGCTAGGCTGTCAATGCATACATCATGTCATATTTGTGAGCATAAATATTGCAGAGGAAAAGAAAACTGCGTTCATTGTCATCATATGAAAGTATTTATTATTTATTTTAACATGTTTAATGGCTACTTTTTTGAAAAGAGGGGTAGAAAACAACGCTACAGTATTTTCTCTGTTTTCTTTGCTATCTTTGTTTCCCTCTCTCTTTCTATCAGCCATTTTTTTTCTTTAACACTTTTTGTCTTAGATTTTCACTAATGGTGATCTCTGATCTCTGACGTTATTTGCATTCAAATTACCTCACCAGGTGGTACACCAATCAGAGGTAAGAATGCTGGGCACAAAAACAAACAAACTCATGCCATAATGTTTCTCCTTCACCCCCCCCCCATCCCTCGCCCTTTGGCATTACATCCCCATTACCAACCCTTGCTCCTCTCTGGCCTCTACCCATATCTCTCCTTTCAACGCATCTCTCCCTCGTGTGAGTGGGTTTCCAGTGTCCTCGTGAAGCCTTGAGAAGATGCAGCCACACCAGGCTTAGCAGTGACAGAAAACATGAAATGAATCCCCCCCCCCACACACACACACAAAAGAAAGCGGCAGAGATAAAAAAGCAGTTATGAAGTCAATAGGGAGGATGGAATCGTTGTCGCATTAAAAAGGATAGGTTCACTTCTCTTCAACCAAGACATTAAACTGTTGGTTTTCATCATTTCTATTAATGTGTAGCACAACCTCGCCCCTTAGCTAGCATTGAGCAAACGTAGCACTCCTCGGGGGCTGCATAATGCGGTTCAAATAGCAAGCTTTCACAAACCATAATGACATTTCAGTCCGACATGCCTTAAATGTTTTACTGAAAAGAAAAAGCCGCAAATCTTGCTTTCTATCAGGTTTTATTCCACGACAGGAAGTAACATACTGTGGCTGTTGCAGCAGTCTGTTTGTTTTCATATAGTGAAGACTCACATATGCTGGATGTTTCAAGGAGGAGGCTCATGATGGTTTTTGAATGCTTGATAAAGAGTGAAAAAGAGTGCCCTTTAAATTCCTCTCAGTGGCAATCCTGTGATGATGTTTTCTAGCTGCGACAACGTTGTAGGGGGTTTTCTTAGGCGTTAGTGCGACTATGGCGACTGACAGCCGGCACGATGAGCAGTCTACAAGGTGTGGCCTTAAGGTTTTCTTCAGTGACCTCGGTCAGAACATTGTCTTTAGCAGCTGTGAAGGGAGGAAGAATACATGCTACTTTTAATAAATCCTCACGTCTTGAGAAACACCTGCAGGGCCCAGAAAGTCTTTTTTTTATTTCTGAGACGTCAAATCATCTTTGGCAGGTTCAAAGTCGCACATCCACAACTGTTAAGTTCTCTCAGGAAAACACTGTCACATCAAGGGCCATAAGCCATTGGCTCTCCAGCTGCTAGGAAAGGGGAAACAGAAACTGAGACATGCTTAACTCTGGTAACTGATATTTATTCACCTGCACATAGCGCTGCGACAATACGAGGATTAGCTCATTGTGAGATCCGATCCCTCAGATTTAGACCCAGAGGGAGAAAGTTAAGACCTTGGAAAAAAACACGCAGGGTCTCTCAACACTCTGACACAATGTATTAGGGAAGGAATACATGTTTGGTATGTGCTAGCAGAGTGTGAGAGAAATCGCTTCCTCTGTGTGAAGCTTAAGGAAGCTTCTTTGAATAAAAATGTCCCTGATGGTTGACAGAGAGATAAAGGTCTGTCTTCCCTTTCTGGGGTTCTTTGCCTGCACCAGATCCACTAGGGATTAGATTTGATATAATTTTCTTTCTACATTTGAATTGTTTTAACGGCTCTTAACATCATGTTACAAATCCATTCCATGATGCATTTCGGGGAAATATATTCACAAATATATTTTTTCAATATTTCTATGGTTGTCCTCCAGTCACACAAACTGCATGATATGTGTCACATCAAGCTTAAAAACAACAACTTTAACGTACGGTCCTGAAAGAACTGCGTAATGCTCATGGAATTTCAAAGCTTTGTCTGGTGTTTTGGTGCTTTAATAGGTATTCTTAGATTTCGTTGGGAGTTACACAGTACATGGTAGGTACACAGTAGGTACAATTACATCTTAATTCAATTTACAATCAATTTTCTTTATAATTGTCAGTACCTATCCGGTCGTTAACTTCCATCGGAGAGTTACCTTGTTCTTTCAGCACTCTATGTTAACGTCGCGCCAAAACAACAACACTGCATAACCACACGAGACAAAGAAACATCTGTATGAACCACATTTTCTAATAATAACCAAATGTCTAAAAGAAAATAAGAATTTTAATGAATGCAGTTATATTGTGTTATGTTGGTTGTCTGGTAAGTACTTCTGTTTGATTTGATGTTAATGAAGGCATTAGCAAGCCTAGTAGCAAAGTCTGATGTCTGGGTTTGAGGCCATATGATAAGTTGCCCTTATCCATGTTTCCACCACCAAAAGCCTGTTACGCCAAACAGCCAGAGAACCCAGAGAACAGTAACTGTTGTTTTCCATCGTAGGAACCAGACTGAACCTTGCTAATCTCAATTTCATAAGCCTTGCCAAGCACCATTTTTAAATACCAGCATCACAGGGAAGTGTAACCTTTCTATTTTGTAACCCTAGGGGTCGCCGTTACAACGAAAGCCTTGCTCTACAGACTAAACTAGGCTACACAATTTCTGACGAGGCACTTGTCAAAATACGTGACCTTACCCATCATTACAGTAACCAAATCTGGTTACCTTTTTAGTTACCACTGGTTACCTCTTTAGTTACCACTGGTTACCTATCACATTCAGAAACCACTCAAAACTTTTTAATCCCGTACCAGGCTGGTTTGGCTCCATGGTCGTTGCCTGTACCACGGTCCCGACAACAACACCAAATGGAGACTAGACCTTTGCTGTCAAGGCAACCAGCCCATCTGGGCTGCAGTTTGAAGACCCTCCTGTATAGACGGGCTTTTAACACAGACTAAATGGCATTAGTCTGCTCGTTGGACACACCTTTTGTCTGTATAAATACAGTTTTGTTGCACCTGCTGCTTTGTCTCGTTTTTATGTCTGCGAAGCACTTTTGTAAGTTGCTCCTAGTTTCAAATGCTGTGATTACAGTAAGATTGCATGTTTTGACATCTTATCACAAAAGGCTTTCGTGTAAAACAGCGACTCCTACGGTCGCACTTCTCAATGTAACAACAACGCTGTCCTTGAGACGCGGTGGAAAGGTAACCATGGGAGGTAACCATGTAGTTCCTGCTCCCCGATATTATATGAAACATTTTACGAAACCTTTTGGTTTCCCGAACCTTGGAGAAACCGGGGTGGAGTCAGTTGCAGGAAGGATCTGCCATTTATTAGTAGCAGTAGTTAAATGATTCCAACCAACCAATTTCACCACAATATTGAAACCCTGGCTACCTTATCAGACTTATCGCATTACATATTACTCCTACCTTCCCCGTAAACAATATACCGTCCATTAGTGTTACAGAAACCTCCCGTGCAGAGCAAGCAGACTAGCTTGAGTGTTGCCTTGGAAGCTAACGCCCCCCCCGGGGACAGGCTCCAGAGATACCGGACATACAGCGAGAGAGTAGCGAGTCTTGTGTGTGCCGCTAACTTCTGTTATGGATACAGTCTGTCTGAGCTGCGAGCCGAGCGGCACTGTAACACTCTGATGGGGGGGGGGGGGGGGGGGGGGGGGGGGGGGGGGGGGGGGGGGGGGGGGGGGGGGGGGGGGGGGGGGGGGG
>JAODLI010003114.1:0-10086 GCA_027575585.1 Percopsis omiscomaycus | reverse complement strand
CAGTGTGAGGCACTTTATTCTGTTGCAACCATGCTGGATGCCCGCTACAAAGACCGGTACTTTGACGTGGAAAAAAAGAGGAGTTCTCACGACCTGTTGCTCAAAGTTTTGGATGACATGAGCAGCAGTGCAGATGCCAGCACAGAGGATCCCCCAGAGATGAGGACCCGAAAAGGATCACTGTTGGATATGTATGAAGAAATTCTGGTCATGACATAGATAATGACTATTTATCATAATTCGGCCTGTGTATTAATAATAAACGTACAACTAATAAATCATTTGATTTCTGAAAAAAAAATGTTAGTGCTCTGTTAATGCCTTCTGCTGCACGAAAATACCTGCGCACAAGTGTTGACAGTGAATGGCTTTTTAGCGTTGCCTCGGATGTGATAGATGAAAAGAGAAATCGAATGGATGGTGAAAAAGCAGAGATGCTCATTTTTGTGAAGAAAAACCTACCTCTGGTATAGCTGAACAGAAGTCTACCGGTCAGCTGAACCCTTGTTAGTTGGACTGAGAAAAGGTTTGCACAACTCAAGTTCAAGTGAAAATGTCCTTGTAGTGCAATACAGAGCACACGGTTTGTCACTGAGTTGTTATAGTTACAGTCGTTGCTCACAAGACAATAAATGGAGCTTGGTTTTAAGTTTGATTATACTTTAAAGTTACATTTACAGCATTTGGCTTTTATCCAAAGCGACTTACAATTAGTACATTTGTCAACAGTTGAACCGGTTAACAGCATCATGTAACAAGGTTACTTCACTTATGCATTTGCACAACATTACTCAAAGGTTTATCATTTACTCCTTAAAACAGTTAGTAATTACAATAATCAAAGTTATCATTCACACTTCAAGTTATTCAATCTTCAAACAGTAAATAATTGCTAACTGTAAAGTGCTTAGTATTGTAAGAGCTGATCTAGCAGAGTAGAAAGAAGGATTTTAAATTTATTTTTATTTTTTTAGATAGATTAGATTTTTTCACCTAGATAGTGTTATTATTTTCTGTTATGTAAAATACATTCAATTTTACAAACTACTTCCCTTACTCAGTGTCCATTGTTCACACATGCACACACACACACCCTTTTTACTTTTGTGTCAATACATTTCCATTAATCACCACATCAAACAATATTCAGAACCGTGGAGTTGAGGTGTCCTTCCAGTGGTGCCTGCACCGGAAGCGAGGTGTGCAGCTAAACCCCACTCTCTTTTGATATATATGGGTCGCTATATTCGTTTAATTAGCAAGACGAGTTTACGAATCATCACAACGCAAATTATCTCAAATTTATACTTTGAGATACACAGGGTCGTCAGTGCTTTCAAACAGAACACCAACAACTTATGTAGTGTATACTTCCAGCTGTATTTTTATTTGTGATGTGACGTAATTATGTTACTTAGAGGGAAGTACATGGACATAGAATGCAACTATATAACAGTAAAGATATTACGAATATAGTAATACATATACAATTGTATACACCCATCAACAAATACCTGATCATTACAATAAAATGTCCATACCTGTCCATACCGTCCCTACCCAAACCTACACCTACAGTATGCAATTTACAATTTGTGAAAGCATGAAAATATACCCTACCTTTGATGAAATTATAATAAGTCAGATCAGATAAATCTACACCAACACCAACACCAACACCACAATGAACAATAAACAGGTTTCCTTAGTTCCACTTCCTGGTCTCATAGCAACTGGGTCACCTCCTACCTTCCTGTGATATCATAAGATTCTGAGTATAGCTTAACTTTTTTGTTTTCAGTTATCATTTGTGTTTAACTGACAGGAATAGAAGGAATTAGCTTGGTTTCTTGGTGTTATGACCTCTTTGCTTTGATAGTTGAAGCATATTTCTCACCGTGTAGTACAGTATGATCTGTCTGAAAATGTTTTAAGAAAATGTTCATAAATAACACACATACTGTACATTAGATTTTGTCCAGACAATTCTTTTTACTCTCAATAGATGTTCTTGTGGAATGATGTTCATGCTGTATCGGATCACGTGACCAGAACACAATATAGCGTTTACCAATCACTCTGCAAATCTTCTTTTCACTTCTTTCTTTTGTGTGCATTTATTTTAAACCAAATCGTTTTACAGAACACACTGGTTTCACACTCCACGTTACAACGATACAATGAGACTGTGGCGGTCATGAAAAAAAACCTGGTAGTGAACCACATCTGTAATTCTGGAACATTTATTGTGACATTGCCACTGCTACAATAAACGTCCAATAGAAATCACTGATGGATGACATGAGATGTTTGGCCGATGGTTTTTCAACATCTTGGCACTGTCACATACAATCTTACATGCAATTAACACACACGTAAACATTCATAAGTGGAATTATAGGACGAAGGCATTAATTACATTTTTTCTAACGAATTGGACAGAATTGGACGACATTGGATAGTAGTGAAAGCTAACAGGCTGTAGTCTGTAGTAATAAGCTATAGCAATCATGATGTTAAGCAGCAGAGGTGGCAGGAGCAGACACACTGTGTTAGTCGTGAGTCATCCGTGATGTCTTTAGAGCACCACCTCTCATTCTTGTTCACAAGTTAATAATGTCTGTGTAGCTGGTGAATAGCCTATCTCTGCCACTGGGGCCATTCCCTTGTGACAGCATGACAGTTGACAGCTGACAGCACAGTACAGGTGCCCTGTGAAATGATCAATACACAGCATTGATATCCCCAGAGCTACGCTGGTGGCCCTCAGCTAGATCAGGTATTTCCACACATTTGATGTAGCAGAAACTGCATAGGACCTGCATAGGACCTGGACTGCATTGATCACATCTTCATCTAAGTCAGACAAAATCATAATAGAGAAGCCAATAAAACCAATAACACACAAAAGGATATACTTTTTTCATTGATTTATTGATCAAAATGATCCAATATTAAAATGTCATTCATAAACCAAACACTGTATTCTTTATGATATTTGACCTTTCTTTTGACCTTTGTCGATGGCAGCGAAGCAGAGAGAATTGTCTGTTAGTATTTCCCTAGTGTTACAGGCCTGGCGCCCTTCCCTTCCTGTGGAATCTCGCCAGTGTGCGGTCCACCGGCCGACAAAGATGTTACTGTATGCAGCTTTATTGAATATAATATTCCATACTGTAGCTATTTTAAGAGACATTGAATGGCAGTTTTATTAATTTGTGTTTAAGGGAGACTAAGCTTGTATCTTTCCACAGCGTTTTGTACGAGGGTGCTAAAGATTAATGTCGACAGTGAGCATGGAATATGTGTCATGAAGCCTTTCATCTTGTCAGCTACCTCTTGCATCTAGAAACACAGAAAGATATGACTGGATATGGTTGACGAGCAAGGGTGTGGTTTTCTGAGTTCACAACTTTGTCATGAAGATGTAGAAAGGCATTGGTCGGGGAAGCTTTCACAAAGGTACCAACTGTGATTAACGGACCAAGCAACACCCTGAAAAGTGAATAAAATGTCTTTGAGTGGAACACCAGAGAGGCAATTTGAGGTGTACACAACCCCACAACTCTCCCTCTGCCAAAAAAATAAGAACAGTCAGTGTGTGCTTTACGGAAGAGGCATACTCATTTAGCTTCCTGACAGCATTTTCCATACAGAAATATAAATCACTCTTTTCATAAGTATAAATCTACTCCAAATGTGCAAACGCTTAGCTCAATTTAAAATGGGCTTATCGTAAATGCGGTAATAGACCAAGCTGTCCCACTATCATGAAATCCGTTGACAGTGATCAAACAAACCTAAACACGCCAGTGGTGCCAGAATTAATTTAGAAGAGGAGGATAGGTGTTTGAGGTTGTTTTAATAGGAAATCAGTTAAAGCTTACTTAAAAAATGTAAATAATACTCTTTCTCCATCCATGTGAGGAAAGTCTCTTTTCCAACTTGAAACATCATTCATGGAGCAGATAGGATTAGGAATCTCCCTCAAGAATGCCTACTGTTGACTGAGAAGTACCCTTCCTGACCACTAGGCTATCCTGCCCCCATGTAATAACGGTGTCCATTGTCTACACTGACATTGACAACACTTTGCAGCTGTCATTGTTTTATTAACCAAATGAGAAAATATTTCACATATTACTATGCCCTCATGTTTTGTCTAACTTCTTTTTAGTTGAAAAGCAAAGCTTGTGGCATAAGACAAAATAGCTGTTGAAAAGTTAGTTTTTATTCAGTGAGTGGCCAATATTCAGAATATGGTATTCAGTGAGTTTTCAACTACAGGATTGTCAGTGGGTTTGTCATTTATTGTAGTTTACATAACATTTTATCATGTTTCCACAACTGTGACAGATGTTAAAAACTCACTGTCACTCTTGTATGTGTTGTACTGTATGTTCTAAGGTGTTGGATTTATGGGATAGTCAATAATCTGTGGGTGCAAATGTAATGTGTTTAATGCTAGTGTTGTCAATAGCCGGGTTTCCATTGCAGTTTTGTGCAAAATAGAAGGGATATTTAAAAAAAGTTGACAAAACACAATTCCCAATGGTCGGTGTTTCTATTGATGTTTTGCGATTTAAGCAGGGGTTTCTCTTCTTGCGATAGTCATTCCAATTAAACATGGCAACAAACTACCAAGATATAATAACTATTGGCAAAGTGATTTCAATCGCATCCACCGCAATCGAGCGTATAAACCTTTTTGCGATTGAGTTTTTTTTTTTAATTCACACGTTTCCATTACTATTACTTTTAGTTTGCAATTTCAAATTGCGCATTAAGCAGGTTAAAGTGGTTGGTAGAAATGTTTTATTGTTGCTCCCACCCCACCCCAACTTCCAACTGCCAGGACTGTATAAAGGATGGATTGGGTGTAGGCTATAACAAAGTGAAAGCCATGGTTCCTGAAAGCCCATTGGACCTCATCTCTGAAATCACAATACATTGATAAAAAATAATTGTGTTAAAAAGAGAAGGAATCTAAACAAAGAAAGGATGACAGGTTTCTTCTGTGGGGACTGGAGTGTCCCTGAAGCCTTTCGGCTAATCCCTCTGTTAATACCCAGTGCATGAACCTATAAGCTTCCTTCTATTTGGGTTGGGAGGGTGGCGGATAACAACATAATTTTACCATCCTGACACAAGAGTTCATTGGCTGCTAAGCCACAATATTGTTGTCTGAGCTGTGTCTTTGATTCCAACGCAGCTGGACTTATTTTATTTCCAGCGACGCATTCCCAGGGCAAAGCTTACTATTTTGAGAAGACAATCTTGTACATTTGTCTGTCAGGCCTTATCAAGGATGACCCAAGTGTTGTAGGACAGGAATTCAGAAGGAACAATAGAATGCAACACAAAGACCATGGAGGAAAAATAGATTTTCTTTCTCCCCTTCCCACAACAACTTAATGCTTTGCCAGAGGTCAGAAACAGCAGAGGATTTCCCCGTTTATCTTACAGTGACGTGGCGAAGAAAACCTTTGTTGTAGACACGTATTTCCGTCCTCGACAAATGGTTATACACGCCAAGGGTATTGTCTGGGTCATGGGTTTTTGTGAATGTATGTGAACGTATACATTAACCATTAAGAGAGGTCTGTCCTTCCATTGGGAAAAGGGCCAAAACATACAGCTGCATAATGTTTTCCTGGCAAAGACTTTTATTATAGGTTATCTAGTGTTGCTGGGACCTCAGGAGGGCATTGTAAGGGCATAGCGTGGAGGTTGAATGTATAGCTGTGTTTTTGACAGAAGGTACTTTCACTTAGAGGACTACACACATTTCTATTGTTAAGCTCTTAAATGCAGATATTAATGGTCTCACGTTTTGAATTAGTCATTATGACTATAAAAGAGAATTAATACTCAACAGGAAAAAATATGTATGATTTACAAGCCTATAGCTAAACAGTGTGGTTCCTGCCTGTCTGTTATGTATTCTGTATTTCACAACAGGAATCCATTGTTTGCCCAGTATTCTTTTATACGGTAGGTAGCTCCCTGATCACAAGTTTGTTTTGTATTTTACAAACACCTACACTACTTATGATAGTTAGTGTAATGTATGAATTACTCACCCCTCAGCCTGGAACACTGGAAGAAAATAGGTTCCTGTTCCACACAGAAGCTGTAATAAAAAAAATATTTGTATTATTATTTTATTTGTATTATTAATATTCTTTTTATTTTTTTCCAAATCTGATCCCCTATGAACAATATATCCATAATGGTAAATAACTGTTACTGTATGATGGAAGGAGTCAATCCTCTCATCAGATCTCATCAAAGCATGGATCCTGTCCTGGTTTTATGTGTCTACTGTTGTTTGTGTCTTTGATTATTGTTTACACCTGTGTCTCCTTGTATTAGAACCCTGTGTTCCAGTCTGTTTGTCGCTAGCGATTGTATGTATTACCTCGTACCTGGTCCCTCGTGTAGCCTATCTCTCCGTGTTATCTTTGCGTATACTCTGTGTTATCGAACCTGTTGCCTATCTTGGATTCTGCATTACGTCTTACCCCTTTGGGCCGTTGCCATTCTGTTATTCCTTTAGCGAACCTTTCCTGTACCTCGACCACGTATTAAGTAAACGTCTCCTTACCAGTACTCCTGGCTCCGAGCCTCTTTTGCACTTGGATTCATACCCTCAGAAATATTACAACACTACAGAAATTTAATAATATGAAGATAATATGGCATTGGGTTCTTTGCAAATAAAGTCAGTCCAATTTGATTGCCAATAGAAAATGCCTACATAAATTCCACCATTATCCAGTTTGTTTACTCAACTATGTTTTTAGATGTTAAATCGAGTTATAGCTAAGAAAAAATGTCATAGCAGAAAAAAACTTATCAGTCCTTGTCCTTATCAAATGCTGTTGAACAACATTTGACAAGAAGCAATTTTATTTGAGTGAACCCCGTGAACATCTGTAAATGTCAGTGTTACCTTTGAGGTCCCAAAAGGTTTAGTTAACATCAGCTCACTTGGACAAATGGCATTTGGACATGCTACGATTCTGCCAGACCACATTTTGCAATATACAATTAAAAATATAAAAGAAAAATGTTTTTTTTTAATATAAGGTGCCTGGTATTCCATAATTAACATTAGACATAAAAACACGGTCATCTGTTAACAATATAAACTGTGTATATGTATACTTCCATACACAAAGCCCTAATAACAGTAGTCTATCAGCCAAGGAGCATGTGGAATCAATCTAGCACCAGCAGCATGCAAGTATATTTCACGTTAGTGACAAACCACAGAGCCACTGTTATTTAGACTAAAATGAATGCCTCATAATAAAGGTATTTGTGGTGGAGCTATGAAAGCTGTGATGCGACGCTCACAACAGACAAAATGAGATGTGTGTGGGGTTTAATCAAGATGCAGTCAACACCTATCCAGCCTCCCCTGGCATTTGTGCACACAAAGTGGGCCTGGGCCAAGCTGATAGATGAAGCAAGGCTCTTAATCTCATGCTATAATTACCTGCAAACCCCGGTCGAGCAGGACTTAAGGTCTATAAAATTCTATCTGACTGCTTTGTTTTCCTGTGTTGCACCATGGTGGTGGCTTTAATGCCCATTTGATGGCACTTTACCCCTTTGTCTTATGTGACCTTCATTGTTGGCACTCTTCATTGTGTCTTGTCATAGTGTGTAACATGTGCTTTGTGTATTGTGATTGTAGCAATTCACAAGCTCACACACAGAGTTCTGTTTGGCAGGCTGAGTCTATGCCGTTTATTTACAGCGTTTCCTAATGCAGAACGAAGACGGTGGGCTGTGGTGTGGTGCGGTACGGTGTGGTGTGGTGCGGTACGGTGTGGTGTGGTGTGGTACGGTGTGGTGTGGTGCGGTACGGTGTGGTGTGGTGTGGTGTGGTACGGTGTGGTGTGGTGCGGTACGGTGTGGTGTGGTGCGGTGCGGTACGCTGTGGTGTGGTGCGGTACGGTGTGGTGTGGTGCGGTACGGTGGGGTGTGGTGCGGTGCGGTGTGGTACGGTGCAGTGTGGTGCGGCGCGGTACGGTGCGGTGCGGTGTGGTGTGGTGCGGTATGGTGTGGTGTGGTGTGGTGCGGTGCGGTGCAGTGTGGTGTGGTGCGGTGCGGTGCAGTGTGGTGCGGTGCAGTGTGGTGCGGTGCAGTGCATCCTCTCAGAGGGTTCCTTGTTAATGTTTATCCCCCTTTCGGTTCTCTCGACCTGCTTTTATAGGGAGACAGGTGATGAGCAAACTCCCCACACCTGTTCCCAATCCCCGCTGCTCCTGTAATATACTATACGATACTAGTATGTATGTATTATAAATATATCTTCATTATTATATTAGGTGTACATTATTATCAGGCTACATCATTTTCTGCCTTGGGCTGACACCACATACGTCTTTAACTTACATACAAGTAATATACTTCCATTAAGGAAACATTGGAATTGTGATTACAAGAAACACTAATCTAAATTGTTTACAAAGGCTTTTACATCATAAAAAGTATCTTTGGCTATCTGAATTCCTTGACTGTGGTTGATATTAATATTCAACTGTAAACTGAGAGATTCCTTGTATATTGTCTGTATGCCTTTGTAGTTAAAAGGAATATTTGGATCGTTCCCATGATCCTTTAGTGAAGAATGGTGTGCCACACATTAGTGTGGATATTAGCCTTGGTAAATGTGCTTTTAGTACGCATTGCCTATTTAAGAAAACAGACAATAGTTTTAAATTAAGACTACTATCAGTTTTACATTAAGGCGGAATCGAACTTTTGTTAAACCCTCGAATCTAGCTTCCTTATCTCAATATTCTCTTCTTATCATAATTTCTCAAAATCATACTTACAGTATAATGTGTTCTCTGGCTCTACTGGTAGTATGTGTCCCCAAATTAGTCCAGTTTGTTGTCCTAGAATTTCTTTTAAGGTATATTTTAAGTTTTAATATATTAATTAAACATTACAACAAATTGATTCTGCATACTGGAGTAACTTGGGTTTACATACCACCAGTCAAGACTGTAAACAGCTTTGTAGACACCTTAGAAGTAGGTTTTTGAGATGCAAACGAAGGCAATAGAAGATGAATGAAAATACTTATCCAGTTCTGGTCTGAGAGATTATTTCTTACTGAACAGCAGCATCATATTGAGGAAAGGATGCTACTTTGCTGAGGGTTTAGCAGAAGTTCTTTGCTTTAAGAGAGTTTTCCAGCTGTGGTGGTACTATACTGCTACGAAATACTACCGAGAGCTGGGTTGTGTGTACTGTAGCACTGTAGCTGTGACATCTGCCGGATCTATTATCTGATTTTGATGAAAATTAAAAAACACCTGAAGAAAAATAACACAGCACCAACAGCACCAAAAGAAGTTTCATATAATTATTAGCTGCAGTGCTTTATGAGATTCACAGAGAATGCCAATAGAAATGTCTAACTAAGCAGGTTGCATGCATGCATAATATGCATAATTAAATATGCTTCGGCATGATAATAAATACAAATAAAAAACTGAAGGAATAAAATTGTCCCACTTGTTAAAATGACGACTGTAAATTCTCTTGTTATTTAACATTAACTTCTTCTTTTTTTAAATATTGTTTGTTTGCTGGACTGCAGTCAAGAAGAAATGTGCCTATAGCTTGTATTTTAATTTCAGCAGCCTGGTAGAGCTGCACAGATGGTGAAGGCTTGTAGGATAAGGAGTGATCAATGAACCTTCTCAAACAAAACAAAAACCCCTCCTCACCCATAGCTCCCTCTTGTGGGATGATGGAGTGGGGAATGTCTTGCTGTCATGGTTGTTCCTGCTCCACGTGTACATTTTGGCATTAAGCGGCTGTCATCCTACACATTCTACAATGAGTGAACAGGTAGGGGGCTGGTATCTGGCTCAAGGGTGTTTGAGCAAGAGGAATACATGTTCTGGGGCTCCGATTTATTTAATGCCATGTCACAGTACATACATGCATACGATTAGGCCTTTTGTCACAACCCTGCCTGTTCCCTGGTCTTGTCTCTTGTTTTCCCCTAAGTCTGTTCCATGTTCCCCTTGTGTGTCTGCCTGTTTCCCTGTGTTC
>JAODLI010003113.1:0-30291 GCA_027575585.1 Percopsis omiscomaycus | reverse complement strand
CTGTTTAGTCTCTGGGCTTCATAATTAAAAGCCTTTGAGAATGGTAGAAGGCCTCTGTGTGTGTGTGTGTGTGTTGGGGGAGGGGGGGGTCAAAATAGTTGTTTCCTCTCTGCTGCTGGGAATCAATACAGCATTTTTATCAAAGACATTTACAAATTTTCCTGCCATCTCTATTCAGGAGAAACATTCACATGCATGTACGGACTCTCATTTTCAAATATGTTTGTATTTTTTCTTCTTCTAATCTTTACTTTTAACGCAACAATGTTATTACAAATATTAAAATTTTTAGAAAGTTATAAGGCTTTGTGCTGACTAGTCTTGCTCAAGAATACTCAATGGACACATTCATATAAGGAATGTTTTCTAGTTCCAAGCGTCTCTTTTCACAGGTTGGAGATTTCTCACATTCTAACTTTAGGAAAATACATGGACTAAAAACAACAGTACATTTTTATAATAATGTAGAGAGAAGTTTCCAGCCCATTAAACACTGACTGCGTTTCAGTCCAACTCTTCGTTGCGGGGCTCTGTGTCGTTGTTTTACCCACCAACCTTGTCCTGTCTGCTCTGGCGCTAATGAAACAATCTATTATCATTCCTTAACTCGACATTTATCTCCAGGGAACGACCTTGTCACCTTGACGTCATGGAGTCTACCAATCATCACAGAGGGTCAGTTGTTGGGATGTCGCTCCCGGTAGGGGTGGATGATCGGGGAGAACGGACAGCTGCTCTGCGCGGCTGTAGTCCATTTCTGATGACATCACCGGAGTGGACACAGCTGGCGGGAGGCGTCCGGTACATCGCAGAACACGCCATCATCTATATTCTATATATAACCCTGACCTGTCTGGAGGAGGTGCAGTCCCCCCCTTCCACGCCATGATACATGCCGTGGAGGGCTCGCTCATTAATCACAGCAAAGAGAAGGTAGGCGGAGAGTGGAGTGTTCCACTTGGACTCATCTGTCTCTTCCTGCCCTCTCACAGGGGAGAAAGACCAGTCTGGGCAGACGGAGGACACTTTGGTCTCAGGGGCTGAGAGGAAGGTAAGAGTGGCTCTGGACCAGCGACTCTCAACCGGTGGGTCTGCAGAACCCTGGGGGCCCATGTCATGTGTCCAGGGGGGACTGAAATAGGCCCAAATATTCTTTGAAATAAATACCACCGATTGACATTTGTGAGCACGTGTTTTGTGGGTTGCATGGTACTATATTTGACCATGCTGTTGGATAGCAGGTAAATTGTTTTTTCTCCGCGCAATCCCAACCTGTTTCATTTACAGTGGGTTAGAAACATTGTAAGATAAATACATTTGGAAAACAATGTTTTAAAACTCACTGGTCGGCAGTCAGCAGCTAATAATATGCCAGTGTGTGTATATGTAACCACATTTCATTTTAAAGTCAAAAGTAAGTTAAAAACACATATTTTGAGTATAGTAATTTTTGGCCAGGCTTCTTCCCTGGTTGGTTTACTAGCCGCCAACCATATAGAGAGCAGGGCACCCTCGTCACACCTACACACTTGCCATTTTTCAATGTGCTATGTCAAATATACAAATGTCCATTCACATTTTTGAATTCAAATTTGAAAACATGGCCTGGCAGATACTAAAATAAGGAGTTGCGGTTTCCTACTGTATGTGAATGGACTGCCTTTCAGGGTTTCCCACTTAATTTTAATTTTTCGACAAACCACACCGATGTGGTCAGCTCAGCAGAGCCACAAATACATTTTAATGTGACCTCCGCCAGAGTGAGTGGGCCAGGGGGTCCAGGGTCATTATACAAATATCACCACATATCTATTCTCCATCACACCCCTCACCCCCCATAGACACAGTATTACTGGAAGACACAGCTCTATATTGACACTGTGACACAGGGGTGAATGTCGAGTGCCTTATTCAGTCACTAAATTAGATTTCCAATCATATTTCATCCTTTAAAAAATGCAGCAAGAAAATATCATCACATACAGTACACACACACACAAGTGAACCTCTCCTGTGAGATTTGGCTTCTGAATGAATTATTGTGCTGTTGTGAGGCATATGGATATAGTTCTAACAGGAATAAAGTATAAAATATATCTTAAATTGGCCCTTCGCTGTGGACCTCGATTATAAGGCCAGCTGTGGACTGCTGTGGAGCTCAGTTATCAACATGAGTGAACAATACTGTGTATGCTTGAACTAATTATACTCTAGACATTTGGACTTTTCTTGACAACATTTGAGCTTATTTCATAAAACAAGGCAATAATGACTGGTGGTGGTGAGAGGTTCCATTCCCTGTGTAGCTCAATTGGTAAGACCATGCTGATTTTACAAACTCTATTTATTCTGCTCTAAAAATAAAACTGGAAACTCTCCATTAAAAGATGTTAGTCATGATAGATGCATTGGCAAAAGGTGTCAGTCAAGTCATTATGTGATTGGAACATTTAAATTTAAATTTATAGCATTTAGCAGACACTTTTATCCAAAGCGCCTTACAGTTAGTACATTTGTCAATAGCTGAATAGATCACACACCAGTAATCATAAGCAAACAAACAACAACATTCTGTCAGAATAATGACAGCAGCATGTTATCAGGGCTAACTACCACCTTCAACCAATCAGAACAAAAACAAATGTGGCACTTAATTGCTGTCTGCGCCAACTGAACTTTCCACCTGTAAGCTGATTGGCCGGTGATTCTCTGTTCTGGTCTATAATGGTTTTGAAATGAGAGTTCCCAGACAGATGTGCAAAGCAGAGTAAATTGCACAGCTGGAGCTGAAGGTGCTCCTGAGCTTTACGCTTTCCATTCCCTGTGTTTCACAATAGAGCAGGACATTAACACTGACCGCGGGTTCCACACCTTCTGAACATTGCATGTTAGTCAAAGTTGTTGCAAAGGCAATCGGGCATTTTAATCACATATTTCATCTTAAATTAGGTATAGAGACTTTTGGTCTTCTGGTTGGACGACAGCTTCCTGCGGTGGAGCAGGAGGCACTGATGGAGTTTAATAATGACACTATTCAATCATTCAGCACAGCAGTCTGACCTACACACACTCATGTGGCGTTTGTCATCTCACACACACGCACACATGGACACACACACACACACACACACACAATTAAATTAATATCCATTCTCATAATTTACTCACACACAAAGCAGCTTAGTAACACTGACCTGATCAGTTGGCTGACTATTTAGTCTTAAATGTGCTTTGTGAAGGCCCGTTTTCAGTAACAACACTAATTAGCTATGGTAGGGAACACTGAACATAAAGCTATGATATGAAGCATATGAAGCAGTGTTTCATGACCTGCTGATGGACCAATACAGGCATTTATTCCTGTTCCTAATGGTAGGTTATCAAACAAACAATACACCTGGCGGTCATTACTCTGCAGAGGTCCCAGATGGGTACAGTACAATGGGTGAGGTCACAGGTTTTCTTGTCCTGCATGTTTAAACATATCATGGCAAGATTTCCCCACCAAATTTGGCCACTTTAATAAGCTTTGCAGGCTCTCACAAAATGTATGCATTTGCGAAGGTGTTAATTGATTCATTGATTAATCCTTCGGTACAATATATCAATGATTCCATATTTGCTCTCATCTTTTAGTTTTCACTGACTTCTAATTTTGTGCATTCGGCTCAGCTCCTGGTCCAAGCTCTAGTTATCTCCAAGATTACCTCAACTCTCTTCCGAGACCTACACTGGCTCCCCATCACGGCTCCCATGCGATTCAAGACAATGGTGTTGGCCTAAAAGACAGTAAAGGGAACTGTCCCACTCTTTCCAAGCAATAGTTATGTTCCAAGCCCCAACCAGAGCGCTTCGATTCTACCACCTTGGCTGGTTGAAGAGTCGCTCAACTTCTTGCAGCAGTCAGGACAACAGAGACACTACCCATCTTCGGCAAGACTTAAGGCCCACCTTTTCAGAATCCCAACCTAGAATCCACCTCGATACCTCGGCCACTGACCTCTCTACCTCATAACACTCCCACTAGCTGAAGTTATCTATGATTCTTTATCTTCTGTCTCTATCCCTTTATTTAAACAATGCCCTTCTCTTTCCTGCTCTATGTTGTCTATGCTGAGAAAATTAAGCACTTTGGTATTCAGGCTGTTAGCAATTATTTTGAGGATTGAATGATATGTTAATGGTATGTATATTGTAAAATGTATAGTTAAGTTGGCCCTGATGGCCCTGGCATGCTGCTGTCATTATTCAAACAGAATGTTGCTTACGATAACTGGTGTATGACCTATTCAGATACTGATAAATTTACGGACTGAAAGTGGCTTTGGACAAATGTGTCTGCTAAATGCTGTAAATGATTTGATGTTCCAGTCTTTTGTTTGAAAAAGTCTGCCCCATTTTAAAGTTATCTGACTTTCAGGAAGACGTAAATAAAAAAGGCAACGTGCATGTGCTGTTCCTGTTTACTCCCAGGGTTTGAGCCCAAGAGTTTGCCCACCTGTAAGCATCCTTGAACATGCCTAACCCCTACCTTCTCCATGTAATAGCAGCACATAATTGTAAGTTGCTTTGGATAAAATTGTAAATTGTAAACTAACTAAGTTGTTTCAGGAAAAAGTGCAATGCTTGGTAAGGATACATTTGACAAAGCAACAGTATAAGTCTTATTTTAATAGTTGTTTGGACAACACTGGAGTTCCACTTCCAAGGTGTGATGAGCTATTTAAAACTTGCAACAATATTCTAGGTTTTGGTCTTCACATAAGCTTTGTTAAACTAGTGGCAATCTTCATTGTTGGAACTGAAGCCCATTCGCACTTTTTATCTCATAATTCTGATTTATATCACATATTTCGACTTTTTATCTAAAAAATTCTAATTTTTATCCAATAATTATGACTTACCATGGGGATATTTTTATTATCAAGGCTAAGTTTTCATCTTATTTTTTCATTTCACTGGAGGAAATGGGCTTCCATACATATATGTATTATAATAATATAACGTATTATTATAGGTCTATGACTATAACACAGGTCTTATAATACGCGCTGACGTCAGGCGTAAAGCGTAAGGTAGGCCCGTCCCACATCGTGAACGGAGAAACCGCTATCCCCAAATTACCTGCGAAGAGAACAAAACGTTGCGATTTGTTTTGCTTCATTTAACAGTAAATAAAGCCGATATTGCTGCTAAGACATGCGGAAGATGAGATAACACCGACACCTTTTTTTTTCGCCCAGCAGGCTCATTTTTTTCCGTAGACATCATGGACAAAACGCCGATCCTTTTGTCGTCTCAGTTGCGACTTAAGACCAACGACTTTCAGGTTTCATTGAGTCGAGTGCTGCTGAGCTGGAAAGAACTACAAGCCCAGAAAACCCGTGTTTCTGGGGGCATCTATCACCCCTCTAAACTCAGTAAGTGTCCGTATAAATGCTGCGACATTGTATCCAGGCGGAATTACATCCCTGACTACCGATACAGACTCTGTGGCATGAATGGGGCATGGCTATCTAACAGCCAGTGTGGTTGATAAGGAAGAGTATGTTGCTATCGGATTTTCATTTAATTGTGACTTGGTTCCATAAAATCCTGATGTTTCCTGCGCTTCACGTCTCTGTCAAAACGACGCATTTACGAATCGTTTTAATATACCAAACATTACTATAATAATTAAAACCGTACAGTCATATGTTTGCCTTATTAAGCGAAACACTAGTTTACATTTTGTGGATTTTGTTTTCCTAAACTGGCGTCCGTTAGATAACAGGAAGTGACGCTGAATTGTCCATATTATCATGGTTTAAAATGAAAAATTACACATTAATACGTCTCCGATAATAACCCAGTCGTGTAAGATACATATTTAAAAAATATTTAGAGTATTGTTACTCTCGAAATGTTTTTCAAAGAACTCGGAATCACACTTAACCTCAACGTGTTAATCCCCTTGCCGCAATCTGCGCATGCGTGTAATAAATACAGTATTTTATTGTTGATAAATAAACCATCAAGCCACTCCCTCTCAAATAACAACACTTTTTTTTTAATTGAATTGAATTTTATTTTATTACTTTTTAACCTAGTATTCTTACTATTTATGTCTCAGAAAATGTATTTTAAACTTGATTATTTTTTGTTATTATTTGTTATTATTTTGACATGGTGGAACATGTAATCACCCACATAACTAAAAGCAAGGTTAATTGTCCGTTACAGTCCACTAGTTTGGCCCACTTTATGTCAGCAGTATGATTCAATAATATCATCACTAAAATAAAGTATTGTAGTTTGTTGTCAAGTACACAATAACACTACAGTGGCATCATAATTGGCAAGGGAATGCTTTCACTCCTTTCCTCCTAATGTCATAATCGCAATGGATAAGTGACCATTGCTATTACATATTATAACCTCTATGATTATTGTGCTTCTGGCCTTTTCTATCATCAGCTTTGTTTTTTTTGTTTTGCATTCTATATAAATATCGCATCATCTGATATTCTGATAATGTACACACATGAATAGTGGAACTAAATATATGTGAAGGGTTATGCATATTACTGTGCATACCTTTCTCCAGTTGTTAATTTTATCATAATGGTTATATTTGAACTTTTGTGGCTTATAAAGTTCATCATCCCATTCAACCACTGTTGCAGGAAAGTTGACCGTAGTTAATATAGTTTCACTATTAGCCTAATTGCTACTTGTTTTAGGTTGATAAACTGATGCACTGTCACAGACACACACACTCACCAGGTGTTGTGTTGCTTTCAGAGGTGTTAATAGTCTATTTGATTTGAGCCCTTGAACCAGCCTGGACTGGAACTGGTATTAAGGGCTGTACATAAAAACGGGACTGGGATGAAACTGGGATTAAGTGTACAGCTGAACAGGACAGGGCTACATATAACTGGACTGAAGACAACAAGTCAAGATAAATATTGGAGCTGTGTCATTCTGTCTGCACTGTGTTGCTATGTGACCTGATCCCGATTCTCTCAGGAGGACATTGTCTCTTTGTAGGTCTGTGGTGTCAGGTGTTTCTTATCCAGAAGCCAAGCTGCTCAGATAAAGAGTTGTAATTTAATCTAGGCATGGATGCAGTATTTAGCCTGCTGCAATGCCTCGACTCTTTCTATAAAAGCTACAACAAAAAACCTTTTAATTCCCTGTTGTACTTTCGGTCGATTGTGTTTAACAACGATATAGTGTAAAGGCTGGGATCCACCAAGAAGCTGCTTGGTGGATTCTATGCCGCCACTGTGCAGAGGTGACCGGTGGAGGTCAGCTGCCTTTTGTGGGCATTAACACCAATTCAACATGTTAAATAAGGGAACCAATCAGAGAATAGTAATACCCAAGAGAGGGTGGAGGAAGTTTAGACCACTTGAGCAGAAAATTCATGTCACTGCAGCGCTTTATAACATGGTGAAACAGCTTGGAAACAGGTTGTGATTTACCGAGGCATTTTCGACCCCAGAAAGGAGATTACTTACGCATCTTGCGTCAGCTGCATATGCCTCGGTGGATTCCAACCTTTACAGAACATCTGTGTCCTTTTATAAAGATGTGAAGTCATAATACAGTATATTGTTATTGAAGACTTTAGACTGTAATTGTTCTCGGAGAGTCTTATTGAAGCTTCTATCTTGTATCAAAAAGTTTCAGCTGTTAGGGTCCCCACTGTACATATGCTGATTATATTTATAGTTGGAGTGAATATTATCAAATGTATTCATTCATTATATTTATATATATATATATATATGTATGCCCATGAATGCCCAGGAATCTATTCCTCTTGCAGATATTTTCTTTGAGCCATTTCCCGCTTTCTATAAACCCTGTTAGGGTTTCTGTGCATGTAAATAGATCCATTCCCTGCGGTTGCCTGGTTTGATGTTGTCTCAGGTTTGACAGAGTACCAGGGAATGTGGTTATGTAAATCTCATGCTGCTGGGAGTTCTGCTGTTTCACATTTAAAGTGATATTGAACTTTAGTAAAACCCTTGACTCACTTCATTATATAAATATTGTGTTTTATACACCAAGGTTTGGGTTCCATTGTTACTCAAACATACAACACGTCAGTGAGATATACCATATCACTGTGGCCTTGAGGTTGAAGTAGCGGCTGGTGTGTTTAGTTGGTATTATAAGACTGTGGGTATACTGGACAGCTCCCAATGTGATGTGAAAGAAGTCAAAGAATACTGTGGTTGTAAAAAATAGATTGTTCTCCGAAGTGGCCAAGGTCACCTGGAACAAAAGGAGAGAATTGTATTTCCGGGAGTTTTTTTGTTTTAATGCCACCTGGGATGATCCGTGGTACATCGGAACAAGCAGGTTTTTCCTAAAGGCTAACAGATTGGAGTGTCCCTTGGTAATGGCATTAATGGCTCTCTGGATCCCAGCGTTTTGTCAGTTGTTGTACGCCCAGGGCCACAACCTCCTCTGCCTGTGGCCTCTGGAGAACAACAGCCTGAACAACAGCCTGTTTTGATTGCCCTCCAAACAAGCCAAGAGTTAGCTGGCTTCTGTTCAAGGAGAAAAGAACGAGAAGATCTTAAGCATTAATGGAGAGTGTGAAATCGTATTTATTTCTGAATATCCAACCGTATACTGGGGGGTGCAGGACTCTTAAGACTTTGCCCTATTACTCTTTACTCCAAAGACTTGACCCATATGAAAACCGAGTAGAGGTGGAGTCTGATTTTCCATTGACTCGCATTCTGAAGTAGTGAATGATTAATAAAACATTTAATAGGCAACACCAACCTATCGCATAACAAATTTGACTTTGCCTAATAGAAAAGACTAAATTTCTTTCTATCTGAAGTACACTGTGGGCTTTAGGCTCCCGGCTGTATTAGATGCCCACTTTTGAGGAATTATGTTGCCCTCAATCAAATTTAGTTTTTGTTTAATTTAAAATTGCATTAAATTGTTTCTAGCATGACTACATATTTAATTTAATCTATTCTCTAGCTGCAAGATGCATGATACTGCTATTTTTACCATTATTTATATCAATATATCAGCAAATATATTGCCAATAGACTAGATTGTGATGATTTCTTTTTCTTTTTTTAGAGTCTCTGTGTGCAGTTCTTACATCCTTCTAAATTGTTACAATGTCATGTGTGTCTGATAAACAGGTGTTTGTCACAGTGTGCCACTTTCTGAAATAATTGCTGTGCAAGAGTTAGACGTGGACGACAAGGGCCGACCCAAAGATGGCAGCAAGCTGCGGAAAACCCCTCAGAAAACGCCTGAGGTCCTCCATTGCACCTTCACAGGTAAAGGCACCACTGTGGTAATATTAACACCGAATGTCCGTATCCGTGCGTGCGTATACCTGTATCTGTACTGTGGATACACACAGTATAAAATACTGTGTGTGTGCGTGGTGTTCCCCACTAATGATGACCACTGTCGGCAGTGTCCTATGTGGAGAGGGCGGGGCACCGCTGGCGGTGTCGGGATGTCACCTTCATCTGTCCAGAAGCAGCACTGTGTCTGCAGTGGGTCAGCACCATCAGGGAGCAGCTGTTAGCCCTGGGTACGGCTTGTTCACATGACTTACTGTATGTTTACTGATGGTTGTGTTTAAAGGCTTGTTTGAAGGCTATCCCCTATTAGGGGACGCACACTTTTTCCACACAAACCGCCTTAAGGGTCATGTCAGTCAACACAGAATCAGCCTTGAGCTTTGTCAGTGGCATAGTATTAAGATGCTGTAGAATCGTTGGCACATTAATACCATAGTGGGGACAGTAACGTTAGTATTAATAATTAATCATTAATAATAATTAGTTATTAATACGGCTCAAGGTCATGTGACCCTTTCGAAAAACTTTACCCTGATTTGACAGATAAATCTGTAGTAAGAAACTAAAAATAAGAATATACAGGTAATTGTTTAAAACAAAAAAAAAGGTACTCAGTCTACATGAATTCCTGCATGTTCCTGAGTACCAGCCCCAGAGTTAGCAATGTTGCTTCAGCGCCTAGAGCAAGGCCTCGCCTGGCCAGGACTCAAAACTGCTGACAACCTGAAAATACTTCTGTTCTTGGCTCAAAAGACCATTTAATGTATGTTCCTCTCTGCCTCCCCAGCCAACAGACCCAGGCGTTTGTTGGTCTATATTAACCCATATGGAGGCAAACATCAAGGCAAGCGCATCTACGAACGCAAAGTCGCACCACTGTTCACTCGCGCCGACATCTCCACACACGTCATAGGTAAGTGGTACATTGTGATATTCATTCCTCAATTCTTAATTTTTTTAATTTAAAATGAGAGAGATCTTATAGCCGAATTTATAAAATTTGTCAATTTTTTAAAGTTATGTTGATATTTTCACAGTGTTGAAATTTTAATATTTTAGTAACTGAATGTACATTTTTTCTTTGATGGTATATCCATATATTTCTATAAATTGAACCCCCTGTACCTCAGGGGGTCAGAAATATAGAATCATAATGTTTTGGTTTAATCTATTGTTATAGTGACGGAGTATGCCAATCATGCAAGGAATCATCTGAGAACGGAGGCGGAGCTAAAAAATTATGACGGGTATGATTAAAAAATTATTTATCCGGTTCATAAATGTCACTTATTTATTCTATCTAGGACATCTTTGTGCTTATACTTACTGTAAACTTGTTGGGCGTAAAATATATTATTTATTTATTTATCTATTTTTTTGTTTAATTGTTATTTAAAAAAATCTGCTTAGAGTGGTGTGTGTGGGTGGAGATGGAATGTTCAGTGAGGTGGTCCATGGTCTGATTGGTCGAACGCAGAGTGACAATGAGATGGATCAGAACTCTCTAGAAGAAACACTGGTTCCCTGTTCGCTACGCATTGGGATTATACCTGCAGGTCAGACACACACACCATACCTGCTGGTCAAACATATGCACACATCCGTTTATCTCACCTCACTCGAAACCACTGTTGATCTCACCAGGATCTACAGACTGTATCTGCTATGCTACCGTAGGGGCCAATGACCCTGTGACTTCTGCCCTGCACATAATAGTAGGTGAGTGTGATACACACCATGTGGAAAAAGGCCTTCAAGTGAGTTTATACAATATAGTGTCATTATATAGAAGTATTTTACACACATTCACCTTAACTGGCTACTCCCCATTGTTGTGTGTGTGTGTGATACTGGGGACCCGCCTTTGTATAGATCTGCCCCTAGTGTTCAGATAATACACACTATATGCCTTTACATTCACCTACATGAATCGGGCATTAGGCACAATGATATAGATGGAATAACATCGATAGAAATGTCCTCTCCCATCACTCATACCCGGTTCTGGGCCTGGTCTGTCCAGGAGACTCCCAGCCGATGGACGTCTGTTCCATCCATCACAACAACACACTGTTGCGTTACTCCGTCTCTCTGCTGGGATACGGTTTCTATGGTGATGTCCTGACTGACAGTGAGAGAAAGCGTTGGATGGGACCGGCCAGATACGACATCTCAGGTAAAACCTGAACCTGACAAGTAAATGTTTTATTTTTTTACATTAACCACCATCAAACTTTATTGACATGATCAGCAATAATATGTCAAGTCATCACATGCATTTGGTTGGCATTTGGAATCCATGGACACATGGTCTTACCGCTGATGCTAACCTGTGGTTTAAAGGTTTCAAGACGTTCCTGAGCCATAACTGCTATGAGGGCACTGTGTCCTACCTCCCAGCCAGTCACACACTGGGAACCCCGCGAGACAGAGACCGCTGTCGAGCTGGGTAAGACCTGCCAAAACTTTTCTCTCTCATAATGCACTTCTCATACTCTACACATAGCATTTCCAGTACAGGATCTGTGTTGTATGGGTACTGTACCATATTAGGAATAACATTGTATGGAATATACTTTGAATGTGTCCAGTCCATGTACAACTTATATTATAATGTATATATTTCTAGCTGCTTGATATGTCAGCATAATGGACAGCTATGCCTGGAGGAGAGAGCTGAGAAATACAAGATGGAAGACATGTTTGAAAGCGGTAAATTCTGTCCTGTTAAATGTCCTGTAAGCTCTGTACTGTCCTGTTAGATGTCCTAACTGCTCTGTACTGTCCTGTTAGATGTCCTGTATGCACTGTATTGTCCTGTTAGATGTCCTGTCTGCTTTGTACTGTCTTGCTAGATGTCCTGTGTTCTCTGTACTGTCTCGTTACATGTCCTGTCAGGCCTACAGTGTATGCTACAGGTCTGTTTGTGGGAAGAATGTGTTGCTTACAGTAGGTGTGGTTGTGTTTTAGAATGTGACGGAGAGTGGAAGACAGTCAGAGGAAAGTTCTTGGCCATCAACGCTGCCAGTATGAGCTGTGCGTGTCCGCGTAGTCCTAAAGGTCTGTCTCCCGCCGCACACCTTGCAGATGGGACCACGGATCTGATCCTGGTCCGCAAGTGTTCCCGATTGGACTTCCTGCGACACCTGCTGCGTCACACCAGCAAAGATGACCAGGTATGAGTCCTCTTACACTGTTAATGTTACATTTTATTAGTTTAAACTACATTAGACTAGATAGGATTGGATTATGTAACGTTTCTTTAAATGGATCTTTGGAATATACTAGTACCGGGTTGGACCCCCTTTTGCCTTCAAAACTGCCTTCATTCTTCGTGGCATAGATTCCTGGGAACATTCCCCAGAGATTTTGGTCCATATTGACATTACAGCATCACGCAGTGCACATCCATGATGTGAATCTCCCATTCCACCACATCTCAAAGGTGCTCTATTGGATTGAGATCTGGTGACTGTGGAGGCCATTTCAGTACAGTGAACTCATTGTCATGTTCAAGAATCCACTTTGAGATGATGTGAGCTTTGTGACATGGCGTGTTATCCTGCTGGAAGTAGCCATTAGAAGATGGGTACACTGTGGTCATAAAGGGATGGACATGGTCAGCAACAATACTCAGGTAGGCTTTGGCGTTTAAACAATGCTCAATTGGTACTAAGGGGCCCAAAGTGTGCCAAGAATATATCCCCCACACCATTACACCACCACCACCAGCCTGAACCTTTGATACAAGGCAGGATGGATCCATGCTGTCATGTTGTTTACGCCAAATTCTAACCCTACCATCTGAATGTCACAGCAGAAATCCAGACTCATCAGACCACCAACAACCATGCCACGTTCAAAGTCACTTATATCACCTTTCTTCCCCATTCCGATGCTTGGTTTAAACTTCAGCAGATCGTCTTGACCATGTCTACATGCCTAAATGCATTAAGTTGCTGGCATGTGATTGGCTGATTAGATATTTGCATTAACAAGCAGTTGAAAAGGTGTACCTAATGAAGTGGCCTACATTTATAAGTGAGTATAAATGTAGCTATTACACCAGGTTTAATTAGTGAAAAACAATATTTTCTCTCTCTTTTCCCCCCCTTCCTACCGTCTCTCCTACAGTTCGACCTGACCTTTGTGGAGGTCCATCGTGTTCGCCAGTTCCGCTTCGTTCCTCGTCACTGCCAGAGTGACTCTGACCTGGATCTGGTCCTGCAGGACAACGGGAATCGCCTGCTGGGTCAAATCTGCCGCGACCGGCCGCGGTGTGGCTGCCGGCCTCCCTCCAGCAACTGGAACTGTGATGGAGAGATCCTGCCTCACGCAGCCATAGACGTCAGGTCAGCAAAAGACCAGGACTGAGATGTTTTGGAATGAATGAGTATATATACGATAGATAGATAAATTAATTCAATAAAGAAGTGACATGAATTGCACATTGCAGGGTCTTTAACATGGATTTGTTTTTTTCATGGAAGTTGTGTGCACGAGCAGCTAGATGACACAAATCTCAATGTAATCATTTTGTTCCCATATTTCTCAGAGTGCACAGCCAGCTGATCAAGCTTTTTGCACGAGGTATTGAAGAGCCGGGCGTTTTTGAAGACCTGACCAACCCATGCGCAGTATAGACTCTCCAGAACTCCGCTGCACAATGGAAGTGTCTAGCTGAAGGTTGCAATTGTACACAGGAGTCTAAATTTATCTCTGTCACCTGTAGGACCCAATTTTACCCAGCGTGCACTAAGAAGTTTTGACGGCACAGAGTCACAAATGCACTGTGTCCAGTGTGGGTTTGCGATTTTAGCTTTGACTGCCAAAAAATCCTGTATTGGATGCCTGTTAGGCTGGTACAGTATGTGAGCATAAGAAAAGAAAGTGAAAAGTAGTCTCTGTAACTCTGTGCTGTTCTATGAACCTCAATATTGCTAGTTAAAATGAATATAGTGAATGTTTCATAACAGGTCTAGCTGTAAAAGGACTTTTCTAGATCATCAGCTCATCCAAGCCGAATCAGTAATGCTGTAGTATTGCGGCAACAGAACGGAACAGTTTTATTCATTTAGGTCAATATATATAACTTTATTTTTGTTATGCAAAAACAAAATCAATCATTTAAATATTAATTTTAAATAATTTGTGACATGTTGAATATTTTAGTGAAAGCATGGCCCGTGAGCACATCAGGTATTGCATGGTCATGTAACTTTAAAAGGGTCAAAAGGTCATTTCATTTTTGTTGAATCGTTTTGTTAACCACAGATTTCGTCCAATGGAGTCAGTATCTGAATGTCCATGAGTTGTCCATTCACTTATTGATGGTTTCACAAAAACATTTAATAATGTTATACCATGCCAGTTTCTGTCAGATGTCCTTAGATAAACTGCTGGATTTAAAACGATGTTAAAACAAACAACAGGAATTCAGCATCCAGGCTTGTTTATCCTTTCACTGTTAAATTAGGCCTGTAAAATGTAATGGGCAAAACTCCATGTATCTAAAACCAGTAAATAAGCAGTATTTTTGGATTAATTTAATTTGGTGACGAGGCGGTGAAATAAACTGGAATAAGGCTGTTGTATATCTTAAGTTTGTTACCAAATAGTGCTGAGTATTTCTTGCACTAGCAGATGTGTATAAACCGGTTTATATAACCTGGTTTACCTGTTGTCAAGCAGGCCTTGACACAGGCAGGACATTGTAGCAATTCATGGTGCTCAACATGACAAGCTCCTGTTTTATCTGACCAAATATCAACCCAGTGTAGATGCTGTGTCTGTGATGTAGCCTTGTGTTGACATCAGATCATTGTTTCTGGCTGTACAATCAATAGTACAAACTATGTAGCGGGTAAGTAGGCCAGTCAGTATAGCTAGTTACGATGTAACTACCACCAGTAGGGTCAATATTTAACAATTATTTTAATATTGTGTGACCAGCAATATGCACTCTTGTAGAAAGTGAATTAAGAGAATGTGCTGTATATAAAAGCTTTCCTGTTCAATGCAGAGGCTGGAAACTATTTATGTTTGAGTTCTGCAACACTGGATAAGAGGAAGTGACCTTATAAAGCAAATAAAATGTTAATTGACTGTTTCTGTTATTTTTCTTCACATGAATATTTATTTCCATAAATGTATATTTCACCTTTCCTTCCGCAGAAAGTGCAGGCATGAACAACAACTTACAATATATATAATCAGCACTTGAAGGTTAAATAAAAGAGAGAAAGATATATTCCATCTGCAGAAAATCCAATCTATTCTCTGATTACATCTGGACCTGCTATGTCAGAATGGCTAATTGGTGCAAGAGCTGGTTGTGATCCTGATCATGGATATGTAGTGTGTAGTGTAAACCTGGTAAAAAAGTGATCAAGATTGGATTAGAAAAAAATCCAACCTAGCTGACGATTAAATGCATTGTTGTTTTTTTTGTCTGTTGATGATTTGTGATACTTGAAGCCTTCAGTGTTTCGCACAAGACATGCTGACTGCAGCACAGGCTAAATGTCCCATATGGTCCCTGGGTTTTCAAATAGGTGCATTATTACAAAGCTGTTTCACCCTCAAGTAAAATGGGCTTTTCATGTGTGTTAATTCAATATTGTTGGAGGTATGTCAAGCCACAAAGTAGGGGAGATACAGGGGAGGGAGATGGCATTAGAGAGACACAAAAGAGGAGGATTTTGGTGATCAAATGGAATTGGAGACAGTATAGGTTGAAAAACTATGACACCACTCAAAATGTTATTCCTAAGATTTCTCTCAGCACATACTGTATATTCCTCTAAACATCATTGTGGAGTCAGTCCTCAAAAGCCCACCCAGAACCTCCCAAACGCTGTAGCTTATGTCTTCCCAAACAAACAAGCAGCTATTCAGGCTTCTGGAGGCGCTATGATTTGATCGAAGAGTGTCGCTTTAACTTGGAGAGCTCTAGCTGTCCTATCAGGCACGTCTATAAATAAGTCAGAACTTGAAGGTATCCTAAGCTCTCGCCGCTGGATGAGGTCAATCACTGACTGGCCAGCAGAGCTGGAAATTAAATTTGCAGAAAAGTGCCTTGTGTGCAAAATAATAACACATCTCGTCTTTCTTTTGCTGAGCCAGCGCTTTTCATTAACAGACGAAAGAGCGTCTACAAGAATCTACATCTGATGTCTACAAGCAGACATCAGAAAAGTAATTCAATGTTTTAACAGGAGTTAATGTTTGATGTCAATGCACTCTACTAAAGGTGGTTTCCTGCTTCCTGTAAAGACGGTGTACTTAAATGTTATAATGTTAATGTGTACCCAAAGTTATTTTACTTCCTAGTTTTTTTTCCCCAGGCAGCACACTACCCCTTCACTACCAGTGTTAGACATGTATAGCAAAGATCTTCTACTCTTAAATAGATGTACTACTTATAGTTAAACATGACATAACAAGGACACACAATTTATGGCTCAGTTAAGGAATAGGGAATTTTAAGGATGTTACAAATGTATAAACCCCCAAACTAATTATTAACCATTCTGGTTGTTGTGTTACAATTACAATTACGTCATTTAGCAGACGCTTTTATCCAAAGCGACATACAATTACAATGGTGCTATTACATGGAGCAGATAGGGGTTAGGCATCTTGCTCAAGGCTCAAGAATGCTTACAGGTAGGCCAACTATGGGGCTCGAACCCACAATCTTCCGGTTGAGAGTCTAGCCTGCCCTGTTTCGATTATGTTTACAGTAATAGGGCATGGAAGGTTAGGTCATTGTTCATGTTGATATAAAGGCATTTTACCCTCCGTTTAGGGTGTGAGCCCAGTTAAAAACAGCACTTCATGTCGGAGAAGAAAAAAACACGATGATTGAAGGTCGAAGAGCTGCTCAACCAGCGGCGGCCAAAATCCCACAACAGGAAACCTGGTCCTGGTCCAGATGTCACAGAGAGACGAAACATTCCACAAATCTCTTCACAATCTGTCCCCAACACCATCTGTCCCCAACACCCTCCATTCCAGCCCTGATGACTAGAGATGTTCAGGAGCCCAGCCAGATGGCATCAAAATCTACCCCAGGTCACATTTCAGTGACCTGACTAACTGTCCGTTTACTCCAAATCCATGGAGGGGGGGCTAGCAGAAGCAACACAGGATAACAGCACACTATCAGTTCCCATTAGCTGGCAGGCTAATTATAAAATATCGTGCTAATTATGAAAGACAATCACAGTCACCGTGCCAACTGCTTCTGTCTCACATGGCCACTGGGCTATGATCTGCCTGGTGTTCATTCAAAGCGACACTGTCCAGTTATCTCAATCAGCCAGAAGACGGCTGTGCAGCCGCTAATGGGCTCACTGTTAGCGTTACACAAAGGACCAGCTGGACGGACCAGGCACTGCAGTGCATTGTGGGAGGCAGATGAGACTTTGATGAGGTTTGATTGACCATTGGAAGGCCCGGAGAGCTGGAGCCTTGGGTCTCTAGTCTCGAACATGAGCCCTGGCAGTGTGAAAGTGAAGGAGGACAATAGGACAATGGGCTATTTCATTGATGCTGCCAATAGAAAAGGACACGGTAGTTTAAAACAACTGCCCAGTCTGCTCCAAACACAGTCAGAGCTTAACCTGGGTATGAAAACGAAGGCGTATGTACAGTACATTCATATAACCGTATACTGTGTCTTATATACACTTTTTACAGTTTCTTGAAACGGCAGCTCACTTTAGGAAGCAAAGGAACTTCAATCAATTGACTTATAGCCAAGGTCCTTTAAACGTCAACAAAGTGATGAGGGACAATTTTCTGTGTGTCTTACCAAGACTTGGTAAGGCACTTAGGCGAGCTGAAATGTTGACGAATCGCAAGAGACAAACGTGTCTCCTACATTGTTCAGTGTGTGTGTGTGTGTCAGGAGGAGGTGTTCAGAGTAGAATGGCTCCCCTGGGCACCAACAGAAGGATGTCCTGAAACAAGAGAGGAAATGTTGGATGGAAAAGAGTGTTTGGGTCAAAGAAAACTGTCGGAGCCATAATGGCTCCCCGGTTTCTCCGCCTAGAGAGCCTCCCCGGAGAGCTTGCCTGTCTGTAGGCTGTTCAGAAGTTCTCCTGGGAAAAAGAAATGCCGACAGCTGACGGATTGAGGGGGGAATTGTTCTCAACTGCAAATAAAATAACTAAATAATGGAGGGGCAAAATTAGTTCCTCACTGAAGCCTCACAGCACTTACAAGACTAGAATTACAGTATGTATGAAAAATGACAAACAGTGTCTAGATCTAGTGAAGCTCCTCACATCAGCCAATCATTTCCTTCAGATATTGGACGGCTCTGACTGTGACCTGAACGTAACCAATACGTAACCACTGCAATTAGCAGCAACAGCTGGCAGAGTGGTGAACGATTAGAGATTGACTGAGATGTCGGCTTTCTGGTGCCACAGGGTGCCCAGACACGTTCTGGAGCTACACTGGCTGTGGTTCATGACCCACATTAAAGCAGAATTTCACACAAGACATAATTAAATGCCATTTAATGTGGGAGTAAAATAGATGCCATTGGAAATCAGACACTGTTAAAAGTGCATCGCTGCAGGGCCTGTGGTTTATTTGTGGAATCGTAACTAGGCCACACGGTTAGAAAACCGAGTGGAATGGTTGGTTAATAACAGGTTCTGCCCTGGGAACATGGGAATATGTGTTTTATCCTCCTACACAGGGAATTCATCCAAGTCACAATAAGAAACAAACATTCCTCTAATCTTACAGTTGAGGAAATGAAAAACAAATGAATGAAATGCCTTTCTATCCATCCAGCCATCTATGGTCCCACCCTCCACGTTTCTGAAGTAAAGTGGCCAGGTGGTTAGCGTGACCGCTAAACCCACCGTGATTGGAAAGTTGTGAGTTAAATTCAGGGTAATTTATGTCAAAGAGTAAACATATTGTACCTGAGAGGGCCTCTTCTTGGCACTGGGCAAAAATAAGACCCTGTTCAGATGCAAAGTGACACACAAGATGTGTGTTAATCTTATTTAGTATACCTTTTAACTATACATGACTTCCACATCATTTGGTAGGGTAGGGTAGGGTGTGTGCAATAGCCATTTGATTTGATTTTTTTTTTTATTGTTTCTGTATATTTATTTAAATCTTGCAAAGTGCTATAAAGATAAGTTGATTTAAATGTCAGTTTAAGATATACAGCCATGGAAAAAATGAAGAGACAACTATATATTCTTTTAATATAATAAATATATATTATTATTTTTTAAATGTGCAGTCGTCTCCTATTTCTTTCCATGGCTGTAGATTCATTTGTTTAACTATGACAAGTATTTCAGAGCTTTTAATCTCCAGCAAGAACAGTTAAACGGTAACTTTACACCTACTGGATGCCAGTTTAACTATACATGACTTACAAACTGTTTGAGAAGTTATTTTACCTATTGAATGATTTGAAATTCTACAATATTTCATATTAATGTTCAGACAAATAATATGTATTGGTGGCGCTCTGCTGCCCCCAAGTGGCCAACATCAGCAGATGAAAGAAAAATAATTGTTTGCAATTTGTTTAATTATATTTAAAATGTACTTTTACAAGACATTTTCTTTAAAAACTTTATAGAAATGTATAAAATCCGGTAAGACAGCAGGCAAGACAATAATGAAAAACAAGACATACATGAAGAGGTATAGAGACATTTAACAATTAGATCAGAAGACATGAAATGTTGACTGCTCTTTTTGTATGGACACAAACTGCTGTGTACACATAAACAGCATATTTTATGTACACTGTTAATCAGGATTTATTGATACATGTAGAAACCTGCTCAGAAAATGATTAAGATTAAGACAGGGCTGAGCTGTTACTTGGCTGTCGGTTACCGAATACATTCAGAATACATTTTACTTCAAAATTATTACCACAGACTAATTATGGAATGTGAATGCTGTCTGTATGTTCGACACATTGACATCACACAAGGACAGAGTGCATCCTTTTGCAGAAACAGACAACAGGATTGTATGCGATTGTGAAGATCATACAAAACCTGAGAACTTGTAAGTTTCAGTCAATTCGAGACAAATATGGGTAACAAACATCTAAGGCAGAGGTTTGGATCTTGCTGTACTGTAGAGGTATTAAGAAAAATAATAATAAGTACCAAAAAAACAACAACTTCCAACTATCCCATAATTTGTGCATTTTGTACCATGGGCTGACGTACCAACCTGAACAAAACTAGACATAAAGGCTGATGTTATTTGTCAAGGACAGGTCAAATTTCAGAGAGCTAGCTCACATGTTTATTCGGTTATCAAACCTCAGGCTACTTCCTGTCTCGCGTCAAACCAATATAGAAGCTAAACTTGGTAGAGACCAAACATGATAAAAATACAGGTTAGTGTGTGGTCACAGTTCTATTAAAATTATTCTGAACGTCAGGGGTCAAATTGCCCAATGAGATGGATTAAAGGGTTGTTCCACGTTAAACCAAAAATTGATTACATTTCTTTACATAAAATCTCTCCTAAAACCAATTGTAATAATGTATACACTGTACATAGGGAGATAATTACACCACAGAAAATTGATGTACAATGGGCTATAATGTGTTATTACAAACATGACATTCTATAACATAAGGCTTTTTCTACTGTAGATAGATATACAGTATATTGTCTGTGCAGTATGTAGGTATACATTTCATGCCCTTTAATTCATTCATTTTTCCAGTTAGGGACAACACGTCTGTTTCAAGACATGGCCACTTGTTCATAGGCAATTCTTGCAACAAGCAAAACTAGTTTAAAATAAAACTGAAGGTGAGAACATTTTAAACTGTAAACTGTATAACTAATCTTACTGTCCGAATACTGACTCCACTAAACAGATACCCGTTTTCCTGTGTCTAATGTGCGGGGACAAAAAGGCTAGACTCCAGTTAATCTATTGTTTAAATACAGAGAACATTACAACATCTAGTACTTTGTAAGTAACAGTACCTAAACATTTTAATTATATTCACCTGCTTATTAGCAATTCTTTTTTCAGAATTAACATCCAGTGTTTAAACAGATCAGACAGTTTCAGTGCGTTGCTTTTCAAAAACTAAGGACAATATAAACATTGAACTTCAAATATCATCAAATCCTTTACCTGTAAATGAATGTAAAGTTTGTAAACGTAAAGTTTTGAGTTAACAACTCAAACAAAATGTTTTGGCTTGACAGTCCAAGAATATCAAAGATGTATGGTTGGCTGTGAAATCAGTTTAAAAAGAGGAGACAGATGGAGAACCAGCCTCCACCATAAATACACAATTACACGCCATCTTCTTCCTCTCAGGTGAGACATTTAACAGGTTAGCATCTTTATGGGGTCCACCAATACTGAGGATATTCATTTTGGAAAGAATTCACCTGGCCAGGCGTTTCTGGATCCTTTTAAGGAGTGTACCGTCTCAGTAGACGCTAGGTCTCAGGGTTAGGAGCCGTGGCAGCAGTGATAATCTTCATATACTGAGTGAAGATGGCTTCAAATGCTTCGTCTCTGTGGCTCATAGCACCAAACACCAACGGCTGAGGGAGAGACAGAGAGAGAGTTCAAATACGCCATCATTAATGTCCAATAATCATGAGTTATACAGAGTCAAATCAAGAAGTTCTTTGAAGAAAGAATACCCTTTGTGTGGACGGCGTTGCAATGGAGATGCCCATTCCAGACCCTGGCAACACCGACAAGACTTTGTACTAAGGCATTATGGGAGAAGAGGACTGGGATAAGTTTATCGCGACGCATATTCAGATACATTATTTCTGTTCTAAAAGCGACGGTGCTTACTTTCTGGATGTCGATGATGTCCACCAGTTTGAAGACTTTGTTCTTCTTGGAAGAACCGGAGCGCGAGCTAGAGCTCTCGAAACACAGATAACTGGACAGAAGAGTGACCAATCAGAAAACAAGACACAATGACCTTCTAAAGAGGAAAGTCTAACAAGGTTAAGGGAGTTCACTCCAAAACCACATACAGCAGTATGTTGACAGCCGTAATATTGGTGCATGTTATTGTACTGATGACAAATTAGAATTATTTAAATCTTTTAAAAACAATCAATATACAGCAGATTATTATAAGAGGATTTTGTGGTTGCGTTGATCATTTGTGAAATGGGGATCAGCTCACTTCTCTGTGACATAGAGAAATCCATTCCGGATGTAGTCTGTTGGCATCTTCCTGTCTCGGTTGATTAAACAGCATCTCCAGCCGTTGGGCTCGCAAGCTGGGGATGAAACAAAAATATCAAAACAGATACTATGTACAATCTGGGTTAATTACTTTTTTTCCTGGTATAGTATACCAAGTAAGTATAAAATGTCTCTGCCTCTGGGAATTAAATATAAAAACAACACAGATGGCACAAGTCTGTATACTGTATGTATACGTGTACTGTGTACATTCCAAAGCCCCTGCCCCCTCAGCCGTAATTTGTGGTTTTCAACAGTTTTTAATGTCAACGCCCCATCTGCACAACATTTGGATACGCTGGCAAAGATAAAGTATGATTGCAAACTTCAGCCTCTCCCTTTAGGGAGCTAGAATCTCCCACCTGCTAGGGGGCGCTCATTCTCAGACAGGTTAAAGACTTCGTGGAAAGCTCCTTTCTTGGTGCTGCAGGCCCGAGCGCCGTCCTCCTCGCGGCTGACGCCCAGCGGCAGGCCTGTGCCTAGGCTAGCACGCCCTGCGGCTGAGGGCATCTGCAAAGGGAAGCCCACAAGGTGAGAAACAGGAGTAACAAATGACATGACTGGGGAGGAGCACATTTCAGCAGCCAAACGTGAGCAGCAGGTTAGGTTAAGGTGCATGGGGCACATTCTCCAATGACTGCATAGACGGTTTATCAACTGTGATACTTACTCAGTGACAATCTAAACTATGTCACTAACTAAAGCACACCTCATCACCACTACAATGCACACACAGACGCGCACGCACACGCACACACGCACACACACACACACACACACTGTGTCAAACCAAAGCTACTACATAATAATCCTACCTGGTCCAAGACAGACAGCTGACAGAGAGAAACACATCAGTTTAGTCATATATATTCCTCTCTCTCATCCAACACTAAATCCAGCCAAAGTATCTTAAACTTTATTCAGCTAATGCTATAGTTCCTTAATTATCTTTTTATAAACATGATAAAACTAGTGAAGGGAAGTTATAAAATAAAAGTAAGGAGGGAAGGACAGGCCGACTTATCTTTTTTTTGTTTTTTTACTTTTTCTATATAAAATTGTGCAAAAACAAAACTAAATACAAACGTAACTGAAGATTGTTTTAAAGAGCGGCTCCTTGTGGAACAGGAAGTGACCTCACCCTGCGCGACAGCGTAGCGTTGCCCCGGTCCTTCAGCTGGGGGTCTGTGGGCAGGTTGGTCCAGATGATGTAGGGAGTGTCGTACTGCTGCCTCAGCCTGGGACAACTCCTGAACACCAAGTCTATGATGAAGAACTTTATACCCGCATAGACACCTGGGGACAGAGGGAGCTATCAATTAACAAGCATTCACCAATCCAGGTAGTGTATACTGTAGTGGTTCACGTGTTCACGAGTGGTTCACGTGTACCTATGATAAAGCCCAGTAGTTTATAAGGCAGTAGGCAGGAGGAGATGAAGGCGACCCACAGACCCACATACAACTTCTGCGTGATCTCAGGCTGAACCCACATAAACAGACTGGGACACACACACAAAATATAAAGACAAGAGACTGATCAGAATTGTTTGTTGTTTTGTATGTATGTATGTATGCATGTATGGCACATTAAACTCACTTCTTTATCTTCTCCAGGATGTCGGCCATCTTCCCAAACAGATTCTGTCAGCAACACGAGAACAAACCAGGATTAACCAAAAGTAGAGGTAGACAAAAAAATAAAAATAAAATAAAAAAGCGTAGGGGTTAAAGGTACACTAATTGGTGTGTGGAATGCATTGTCCTTGTGGTCAAAACTAACATCCCAAAAACGTTGTTTTAGTTTGCCCCTCCCACACCAGTGATAAGTGGCATGCACACTACTCTACTCCTCCCCCCACCCTCATGTGCACTTTCATGCTCTGATTAAAGCATTAACACTGAGCTGGGGCAGAAACACAAGCAATAATTATGCCTTGCTGGATTATGGGCTAGTGAGTGCAAGTTCCTAATACAATTTTAAGTATTTTAAATCCTCCTGTTTTTGCCAGAATATTCCCTCTTACAGTTTACACATTTCACCACAATTAGTGTGTTGCCTCCATGTGTGTGGGTGAGTGGGCACGTCTTTTACTCTGCCCCCCCATGGCCAACAAAATGCATACTATTCCTTTAAATAAAAACAGGGTTAAATATAAGCCGAGTTAAATACGATTAAGGTTAAATAAAACCAGGGTTATAATGTCCCATGAGATGGCAAACAGCACCACTAGAAGTCCAGACCTATACCTTCATATCTCACCTGGGCTTTTTGTGCCACGTCCAGAACAAGCTGGAACTTCTCAGAAACGGTTAGCTCTTCCTTCGGAGGTTCCTGGGAGAGGGTGGAAGTTACTGCAACAGCTAGCATAGCATAGCCAGGTAGCCACAGCTAGACACCCAGTATGCAGTATTGAGTGACCAGAAAGCCCCAAGCAAATTTATGTAGCGTTATAACACTACAACACCATATAGCCATCTAGCGTTCCTAGAGAAAAGGTACTGTGCAATTACATAAGAATGATTACATAAGAGACCTGCTAGATAAAATATTTACTTGGAATAATGTTATAATTACCACTGGTTCTGAGACCTCAGGAAGGATACTCCACTGTATCCTCCAGCCTCTGGAATGAACAGAGACAACCACGGATAGAAACCATGTGTTAGGGCCCTCAAAGATTTGATGGTTCACCTCAATTTAACCGTTTCTCTATTATGCTTGGATTAAGATCTCTACTACAGTGCATTTGTAGTATGCACTACTGCGTTAGTACCTTGCTATGAGGTTATTTAATGACAGTCTGAGGATAGCGAGAAACAGGAACATGGGTATGACCCATCCATGCCAGGCTGCGTTCAGATAGACCTGGGAACCACAAGAGAGACAGACAACTCAATCCCACAGTTTGTGTGTTCTCAACTAGACTGCATTCATCTCCCAACTGATCAGCGTGTCACAGTGTTGCAGTCAAGACCAAGACCAAGACCCAGACAGTCATGGCCCAATCTCAATATCCGCTGGTAAGTCTGTGAAGGCTCAGGCTTGGCTGCCACGTTCGGGCGATATACTGCCAGAATGAACAGACTGAAGCATAGACATTATTGAATGCTGGTTGCTTTTCCCCCCTTTAAATCGTGATTCGACACATTAGACTGAAGGAGAGCTGAGCACGTCTCCCCACTTAGGTTGTGCACAGGTCTACTCACAATGAAGGCAATAGCTGAGGTGTAAAATGAATGCCAGCTGGATAAAGCTGACAGATTCTTCATGAAGTTGGTGACAGGCCTGGCACCACGTTCTAAACAGAAACATTAACACACATCTTCATATCTATATACATAGACAGGCCTCTCAGCCTGGATCTTAGGCATGCCTATACATAATTCCATATTTAAAGATTAGCAAAATTAGAACAAAAGACTAATATTAAAATTAAAATCCATACTTACTCAGACGTCTCATGTTCTCGGTTAACCTGTGGATAAAACAAACAATCAGCCTAATCCAATGCCTGACCTCCAAACAAGCTAGTCACCATGATCTTGATGCAATGTAGGGATTGGCCACCAGAGAGACAAAAAAGTCCTGTGATTGACCTTCTGAATTATCATCTAATCAGAACACCATTATATTATTTAATAGCTTTACATATTTAAATTGTGCTGTTCTTTAAATAACTATTAAAAAAATAAAATAATCTATGCAATTCAGGTCACATGAAGATTTCAATCATTCTGGAAAGTGCACAGGGACCCACTTGGACAGTCCATTATATGACCAATTACAAATTAGGTCATTTAGCAGACACTGTTATCCCAAAGGACTTACAATTACATGCTGATATTAGGAATGTTGCCCACTGACCACCAGATCAATGTTCTCTTAAACATCTTGAAAACCGGTTGGCTGGTGTTATTTATATATGCCTTTTTCAAATGTTTTGATAACATGTATTATGCTATTATGTTAAAACCACTTTTTTATTCAAATATTTAGTGCTTATTTTACTTAAATATATTTTGTCTATCTTGGGCCAAAAAGTAACAGCATAAAGTAGAAGACCCTTTGCAAAAAAAAGTATGAAAGCAATGACCTATATACAGAGTTCTTACCGACAGCCTATTTTTAAATCGACAGTGAAGATGTGTTTTGTGGTGTGGAGCTCTCTCTAACCTCTTAGCACTTAACGGTTCCTCCGTCTCCACAGTGGTCTCCTCTGGCTGAAAGCGAAAGTCTTCGATGTACGCTCCAAAGCGCTCGTACAGCCACTTCCGACACCTGCAAAATAACGTTTCCTTCTGCTTCTCTGTGGGAGAAAAAAAAAAAGGGAAACTAATGAACCGAGAGAATGAATCGCTGCCGGGCATTGTTGACTATGGTTTAGCCGGGCGCATAAACCTGAACACTGTCCATAGACAGGACATCAGATTATGTTTGTTACCATAGTTACCTGCCGACTAGACTAACCTACACTTTTGCAAATGAGATGTTTATTGTAGAATAGTTGGCTGTTTAATCTCCAGTCAATTGTATTAAGCCGCGGAAAACAGGGTTGGAAATATTAGAAAATCGTTTTCACACGGTTTGTGCTGCATTTGTGTGAGAGGTATGATTGATTGATTGATGATTTTTCTCTAAACAATTCCGTTTGGTCAAGCCGCCAATCAGCAGCTGCGCTGTGCCTCGCCTTACCTGTATCAGTAACGGAGGGGGGTGGAGCTTTGGGCGGCTGAGGTGGCGAGTCCTCTGGTCTGGAACAGAAAAACACTCGTTACTGATTAATGACCTTACGATTGTAAAAGGATCAATGTCATAATCAATCATTTAACATGCAAGTGTGCGTGTCAACATTAAGCTATTGTCCTTTATGTCACATTATATTGTATTGTATTCAGATTCGATCAGATTACATTGTGTCTGTGGGAGTTCTTGCCTGTTTCTCAGCAGGTCAGACAGTCTGGCCTCCACGTCCACGCGTTTGGAGCGTTCTTTTTCCAGCTCCTGTCGCAGGGTGTCCATGTTGGCCTCTTCTCGGAGCTTCCTCAGCTCCTCCTCTGTAACACACACACACACACACATCAGCACACCTTTATTTATATGCTGCTTACCTCAATGTCAGTTTGAATTTAAATATTTTGTTTTATATTATTTAACCTCTTTAAATATGTAATTTTACCACATTATGCTACATGTATTTTATTTCCCATGTTTAATAGTGCACCGTCATTGTGTTTTAATGTAAATCTAAGATGCGCGATTGGACAAAGCACACACACACATGAACACAGTCCAGTGAGGTGTGTGTGATACGTTATAGGGTCACACCTTTTTTCAAGCTGCACCATGTAATTATTGAGGAATACGATACAAAGTGCACAACACCAGCGACCATCAAAGGCCACCCTTGACCTCAGTCAGTGTATTTTGTGCTGTTACAGTCCATCTACATCAGCATGTGGGACCACAAGTCGTTCTGCACAGCCAGCCTGCTCTTTTCTCTGTCTGTTCTCTACGGAGAAAGAAGCGCTGTCAGTTTCTGTGTGACTGACTTCAGTGAAAGGCGGGTAGTATAAAGCCATCCAACCTGCTTCTGAATGAAGCTGCCCCAGATAATTATGTAAGCGCAACACATTAGCATAGAGGCCGGTATTAGGACAAACGACCAGCAAGTTTAGATAAAGATTTAGCAAACCTCATAATGGTAATAGTTCAAATATTATTTAAATACGTGTACGTTATTCATACAATTTATGTAGAGACATAACTGTTAACAAGGTTGAGGTGCATAAAGGCAGTAGTTTAAAACAAAGAGCTCTCCGCCATCTGACAGCTAGCACTAACTTTGACTAACTACATTTTAGGAATATTAAATAATGAAATCCAATGAATAATAATAATGAATAGGAGCAGGCCTGATCCATCAATACCCGTCTCTCCTCTCTGTATGCTTTATGTAATATGGAGAGTAAGAATAACCCCTCTGGGTCTATTTAGAGCCTGTCGGGGAGAGAGGCCCACTGACTGACACACACACACACACAGTTAAAGAATTACAGCACACACTTGATGACGTGAATCTACACATACACCCCTCTCCCCCCACACACTTTAACACGGGCAGGGTTAAGAAATCATTAGTATTCTCTGCTGAGGAAATACTGGCAGTTATTGATCACAACAGCATGTGTTTGCTTTTGTGTGTATCATTAGTATCTCCACACGCCCAACAAACTTCTCCAGTCGTTCACCACTAAATGAGCACAAGGCTTTTTGCAGCTGCATGCATCCGGGGTGTGGGTTTGAGTATCTTAAGGGCGAAGAAAAGGGTTGAGGGAGGGAGGCATAATCTGCTGCACGTGGCAAACAGATGCGAGAATCTCTGTTCACACACAATGACATCACTGACAAGGGATGATCTGGAGACATCAAACGTAATCTGGACATAAATATAAAAGATCTATATGGAGAGTGTTTTGCTGCTAGTTACATTAAATGCATCTGAATTTTGATTGGTTTCATATGATCTTTTTTCATTTATTAATGACTTACCTCAGGCCACACACATGATCAACAATAATAGCTAACTGAAAATAATAAGGCAGATACTATTAGCACCCAGGTGTCTACAGCCAAAAATGCTATTTGCACCCAGGGTGGACAGCCAATGTGTCTATTTTCACCCCGGGTGAGAATAGCACATGGCAGCTATTCCGCTATTTACACTGAAAAAACACTGTGTTACATGCATGGCTGTGCGGTTGAAATTTACCAGCAGTAAATGACTGACCTAATTAATGTGCCTCATTTGTGTCTCATAGCCAACTGTATTTTGAGAAAATCTCCGGGGTTAGCCAAAAATAGGCCTAGGGTTACCAGCTTGCTAACCCTACTTACTGTGGGCCTGTGCCTTTATCATTGCTGGCAGGCTAGCTGTTTGGTCAAAGTCCAAACAGCGAATTAGAAGAAAGTCGATTAAACAATACTCTGACCATAATCTCCCTTTCTTCCCCTCACTTTCTTAACCCCAGTCGTCATTTTAACCCTTATCTTAACCTCCAAACTAAGGCCTAACCTTAACTTATAACCTCAGGCCTCATCTTAACCCTTACCTTAACCACTAACCTCAGGTTAATCATAACCCAAACACAGTAAGGGTTGATTCCATGTACAGACAGTTAGGGTTGGGGGGCTTAGCATGGCCTAAATAGTAACAAGTATCAGAGGGGTCCTTTTGTAACCACAAGTTACAGCAGTTTGACATATGACCAATAAGCCTGACATAAAACACAATAGCAGGGGCCCACTCACGTAAGAAGTGCTTCTCCAGTAGCGCTACTTCCAGGTGACCTTTGACCTCATTGAAGCGATCGGCCTCTGTCCTCTGGAAGTCCTGAATGTCCGCAGCCATGGCAAGCATCCCTGATCCAGTCTAACACACACACACACACACACACACACAAATTACATAAACAGCAATAACAGTCTATATATTCCACCCCCAATCATTATGATACAGCCCTGATATCAATACCGAATGGAGCTAATATGTATTGATCTCGAGCAGAGGTGAAGTGGGAGG
The DNA here is from genome assembly GCA_027575585.1 of Percopsis omiscomaycus. Taxonomy (NCBI): domain Eukaryota; kingdom Metazoa; phylum Chordata; class Actinopteri; order Percopsiformes; family Percopsidae; genus Percopsis; species Percopsis omiscomaycus. The sequence continues at coordinate 113 of JAODLI010003113.1, read as the reverse complement.
CCCGCCTCCCACTTCACCTCGGCTCGAGATCAATAGTGTAATATTAAAAATATTACATTAGTTATTACATTAGCTATCAAAAGGAGATCACGAAGAATAGCCTAAATGTGTGT
>JAODLI010003112.1:0-10088 GCA_027575585.1 Percopsis omiscomaycus | reverse complement strand
TGTCTGTATATATATATATATATATATATATATATATATATAGGCTATCTCCAAGCAAATGTACATTATGTTGCACCCGTCACCACTGCTCTCACACCTGTATTTCTGCTTATAAAATTAAAACACACATATGGTACATATAGTTGCCAGTACCGTGTTGATACAGCACTTAGCTCTCAACTCACCTCTTCCTTTCTGGCTCCTCCCATCTTCCTGCAAGCCCCTCCCCCTCTAAGATACTTAAGTGGCACATTACAGGATTATCCTTCAGCCATTGAGAAACACTGGTTTGTCAGTCTGACTTTGTCACCGGTCTTAGTTTGATGGTCAACAGTATTATAGAAAAAAAGCATTACCAATCCATTGCGATGAAGAGGAGTTAAAACACAGATATGGTCTATAACTAGTTGACAGGGGCATCGAGAGATTTTTCTGGGCTTGTGGATATTTTTGAATTTGGGAGTATTCTTATTTGTATATAATGGAGACAAACAAGGTAAGAAACGGTACAGAAGTGTTTAGTATTCTGCATAATAATGTGGACTTAGTTTATTTCACAATTTCTGCTTCTCTGATTTTGTCTGCTATTTGCGATTCTGTTGCTGTCTGGTCTGACGCAAATAATAAGTATGCAATATTTTTTAGGATCAGAAATACATATTCGTTACCTTCACTAAGCATGGTCCTGTCCCACTGTCATCACATCGGGGTCATTTAATTCTGCAATGCTACGCTAACATCAGGCATTGAGTGGTTTTCTGTTCTTTATTCTCCCACTGTAGTGTGATCCCATAACCTGCCAGACCTGAGGCTACATACATTCACATTGTGCTTAGGAAAAAAAGTTAAAAAGAAAACCCATCTTGGTGCCATTAATATTGGTGTCCTAGCTCAATGAATAATTAATCCCAGTTTGCCAAAGGCTGGATGTTCAGTGTGTTCACTGTCACCATCATGTATTTGACTAATGTTTAAGATGGACGTTATCTTGGTGAATCAGGTTGCAGTATAATCCAAATGCTTCCTAAAAATGATCTAATGCCATGAATCTCTCAGGAGTCAATTCTGGGTTCTGTTATTGGTTTAAACTTCCAAACTGCCATGCCATAGGCCATAGGAGACTCTGAAATCTTGCAGAAGATTAATTGGAAATGCTTAACCTGCAGAAGGTAATTGGATGATTAGAGTAATTGACAGGTAGATTAACCAATGGCTGGTTACTGAGGTGAACACACTAACAATAGAGGTCGCCACCTGAGGGCTGCCTTTCACTTCTCTCTTAATAAACCTATGAGGCAGGTAGCATAATATTGAAGCTACTGTATGTAACAATTTTTTATCCTGTTACTCTATATAATATCTATAGTATATGTTCTTACTAAAATATAGATAATTGTTTACACTTAAAACAGTTATTATTATTTAGATCATTGCATACACAGCATAAGCATTTAAATTATGAAGTAAAAATGTATTATTTGAAACCACATCAAAATGTCCAAACCCAATATTGCTCTCTCCGACAATAAGTGGTGTTTGCATGTAGGCCTATCTTGTATCAAGATGCACCAAAGGCGCACACAAACAAGCACAACTAGTGGATCAGAGCAGTGTGTGAATGCTATGACTGTTTAGAAAGCCCCACAGAATGGCGTGATGTGGTGGTGAGTCTAGTGACAGCAACGGCGGTCTTGACAAAATACTACTGTTTCTGCTTGGCTGAATCAGTGTTCGGCCAGATAAGGCTAGATTGGAGTATGCTCTAGCTAGGCCCATGGCTACATTGACCACTGTTTCTATAGCATAATTTACATAGCAATGGAAACATTCAGTATAGACTCTTGTTATATACGGTGGCAAACAGCCTTTCTCTTCCAGAGCTGTTCTGTTGGTTTTAGGACCCTTAACTGTCTCACAAGCGTAGTATTGTCCTTAAATGTATCAAAAAAATTAATCTCAAGCCAGTTAAAGAGCATTAACCAAAAAAAAAATCACCAAAAAAGATATAGCATGTCGGTTGCATAATACTTGCTAATCTCTTTTTAAACCAGGACCAAGAGTATAGGGGAGATTGGGTTGTGTCGAATGGGACTTCCTTATGTAAAAAATGTAGGACAGTGTTGAAAAGGATGTCAGGCACTGTTAATACTAGACCAAAATACTCCTTGATATTGATACAACAGAAAACATTTTAGCTAGTATTCTGATAGACTCAGGATACTTAATTTGGTAGACCTATTAACAGACCATCACAGTTTCTCCGGTCCACATTTTATCAAATGTACACATAAAATTGTGCCCTAGTACACCTTTTATTTGTTTAAAGGTACACTTTCTGATTGCATAAAAGCGAAACCAGGATGCCAAATTTGTCGCTTCAGCAGTTTCTTTTTTAAAGCCCAAATGTGTACTAAAGTTGTAGGGGGGTGACTTGATCACACGCAAATCAAGGAGTGCACCTTTAACTATTGAACAATATAATAATAAATGTGCACATATCACTGAATGGGCTTTTATTTGGATAATTCTAATGGTTTGCTAAAGCTAATAAGTTACTGCCTCAAATATTATGATACTTGATATATCATATATCATTCAAACAACAAGGTCGCACAACTACCAAGAGGATGTTAACATCGTTCAGCAAATACATTACATTCTCTCATTGCTTGTTGCAATCAAGATGTCAACGAAAGAGGAATGCTATTAGTCTTTCAAGATGGATTGCGTTTCAGATAGGGTTCAATAACGATGAAGAATCAAGCAGTGTGCGCTATTTTAACCTTGGTGGTAAGATATTGACCAACTGTCAAAAAAATAGATATAAATTGTCTACATTCCTGGAGGATATCCAGCAGCCACTGTTCATTTATTTTGTAGATAGTGAAATCCTTCACAAAGTAATTGGTAGTTTAATACTATCGTTGGAGGGCACCGAGAGGCATTTAACCATCAACATTTATTCCACTTTTGTTTGTTTCCATTCTATATTGGGGTCTCAATTACACTGATTATATGTTTATACACTGGATTTCACTTGAATACAGCAACACTATGGGGTCCTTACTAGTGCTGGTGTTTTCTCCAGTGTCTTGACACTCTTTTCTATGTAGCGTATAAACCTCTATATTTTGGATATAAATATGTCTCACAATTAATATTGAATAATTGTATGAATAATTGTCATAATTAATCAACCTCGGAGCACCACCCTGTCCTTAAGGCACAGGGAGCCTTCTTACATCTTATGGCAACTGCGGTAGATCATAAACGTTAAATAATTATGCTAGATTTGATAGTATAGAATTTATTTATTTATTTATTTATTAATCAGTCAAAAATCTTGCGACCACATCATAAGTTGGTGCGCCCAACTGAGAAAGTTAGTCACACCAGTGCGACCAGTGGAAAGACTGAGTCTAAAGCCCTGTTAAGGTTTGAAGATGTTTTGAAGATGTGTTGTCCTGTGGACACCAGCAGTAGGCCACCAGCAGTAAGTCCACCAGCAGTAGGCCACCAGCAGTAGGCCACCAGCAGTAGGCGCTTTTCACCAGCAGTAGGCCCAGGAGCCAGGAGGGTATCGGCAGCATCCACACCACCTTTCCAGTTGTGGACCCGGTACTATGGCGACAGCTTGTGAAGTCTCGCGTTCAAGCAGACATGCGTTCACTCCAGTGCAGGGGTTTCTCTTGGCTTAGTCTGTGTTTGTGTGTCAGAACACTTATGCTGATGTTTGTCAGCTAGTTTGCGATCTCGTAGACAGCAACCAGTCTTCCTATACCCTCAAAGACACATTGTCAACACAAATGGCCGGATTTCAACTATGCGCTGGCAATTTGAGAGGAGCCCACATTGACTTATCAAACTAGGTTGAAACGTGACCTAAAGTAAAAGAACTGAGATAATTATAAAAAGAATAAACTGGTATAGAAGAAAAACAAAGCTGCCTAACCGGCAAATCTTAGAAATTCATGAAGCAAAGTGTCATAGCTTCAGGAAAATTAGAAGAGCAAGAGAGAAGGAGCTGGTGCTTGCCACTTATAAGGCTTCCTAGAACAAGGCATAACCTTATGTAAATCCTGGGGTTTGACCTTTTTCTTATTACCTAAAGTTAGGGGAAGAGGCATGCCTCTTTGTTTAAGAGAACAATACTAGCTGATCTAATGTATTTTAACCTAGCTGGCTTTGCATTTATCAAAACATATTACCCACATTTCTCAAGCATAGAGTGTACATAGAGGATAATACGCATCAAACATTAGCTGTTTACTATAAGGGTTTAGATCAATACCACACAATTGTATATCTATGCAAAACACAATGCATATATATATGCATTATGTTCACGCATGTGGAAACACCTGAAGAAAGATAATACGTACTATAACACATTGATAATAATAGTAGTCATGGCAGTTCATATATTTCTATTAAAAGATACATTTTAACACACAAAACCTCTTTCTTTGTATGCGTGTGGAATGTGGAATTTACAACAGTGCCGTAAATACGGGCATGCTTTTCTTAAAGTGAGCCTACCCAAATATAAAACATTCAATATTTGTTATGTTTGGATGTCATAACCGTAGCAGATAGATTTTCAGAACCATTACACAATTATATCTCTGTAGAAAAAAAAAACATGACATGCTTAGGATGTGTCCTTCTGTTTCATTTAGTAATCATTTATTTATGTTGAATTGGGCGTCACTTAAAACACGTCATTTCAAATCCATGGTCCTGAGGATGAAGTCACAACATTTCTTGCTGTCAGTTAGATAATTAAACTTCATTATTCAGATTTTCATCAGAATCAGTCTTTGTTTTTGTGACTTAAAGAGAACAATTATATGGCTCGTTATCAGACTCAGGTGATGGGGTGTTGGGTTGCCGTGGGAACCTCAGATCTGTTCTTTCTGGAATTTTGAGGCTCGTGTTACAATTTTCTGCAACGCAACCCTCCATGTTAGCTTTTAGAGAAAGAGAGAGGTGGTGGTGGTGGTGGGGGGGGTGGGGGGGGGATCACCCATCCTTCTTCTGTGATGGCTACACCCAAATCACTACATCTAGGACACAGAAATCTAAGATGGCCTTTTCCATTCCCTGGGGCCACAGTGCAGAAGGTAAAGGGGAGGGGACTATTATTGCCTCATTATTTGTCACAAATAGAAAAAGGACTGTAGTTCTACTGAAAAGATGCCATGTTGCTGTCCTTGTGCTGAATGTCTAATTCCCTACACCGGTGGTTCTCAAAGTAGGGGTCAAGAGCCCCCAATAATAGTTTGTCAATCAATTTCACATTACATGTGAAGGGCATTAACAGTCATTTAAATTGAATGAATGAATGTGAATAATACATGCATTGTGTTTCTTCTGATGTTGTTTTGTGTGGTGTTACGTCATAAAGGTTTGGGAACTGCCGCCCTACACCAAATGTGCACAATTTAGCTATTTTTATAATGTAAAGCTGTTTTTAATGCTCCTTTGACCTCTGTCACTTCCAGTGCATGAGGAACACAGCTCTGCTGCAGAGGACACGTGTAGACTTTAGCGTTCTTTGCCACATCCAGGAAAATGTCCGTCTCCTACGATGAACCTTCAAGTGCCGACGACACCATGGACAGCTTCTGGGAGGTACAGACACTTTACTACACATGCTACATGCATGCTACATACGTATCTTATACACCTTATACACCTTATATTCACCTTCCCCATCACAGACATTCTGCACATGTAGGTTACGTTTGCAGTTTGCAGTTTGCATGCATGTAAGGACATTAATAATTCATTCTTTTGGTATCCTGGTATATCACAAACTGACGTAAACATCACAGCACGCTGTATACATCATATGGAGGACAGGCTAGCCTAGTGGTGAGGTTGGTTTTCTCTCAGCTAAGAGTTCCTGGCTCGGGCCTGCCGTTCGAGTGTGATGCCTTACCCCTACCTCCCCCTTTAATACTTGTACTTAACTGTAAGTTGCATTGGATAAAGAGTAAATAAAGCCATTGGAAAAAAACAGGTTGGATTTAGTTGTGAATGGACATTAAAAACCTGCACTCCCTCTAAACGAGTTGTTTTTTCATAGAGGTTTTCTCATAAGGATTTTATTAATGAATTAATTGATAAAAGCTTTGATTTAAAGAAAACCATTGCAGTGTTCTTCAGATTGCATATGCCACATACTCTTATACTCTATTGCAGGTTCTGTTATTGGTCTTTGTTTTTCAATTGGTCCAGTACATTAGGTCAAGATCAAATCGCAACATATGAGTACACAGATTTATACAATAGAACAGTTTTGCCACCATGTTTGTGATCGCGTGTGAATATGTGCTTGTCCGTGTATGTGCGTGTTCATTTTTGTGCACAATTTTTTCTGGACAAACCCTACAATTTTCTGAACAAACCCACAATTAGTGTTAATGAATTCCACCAGTACAGAGCTCCCTTTGTGTCCCTGGGAGCACAAAGACACAATGGCTCAGTAGACAGCTCCTCTGAGCCGTCCTTTCATGCCGACATAGGCCGGCACCTGCCAACAGCAGCTGTATATGGGCAAAACAAGTAGCGCCAGGGTCAAATGTTTCTATTCTTTACATTGAGTTTTTGATAAGCAACCAACTATACTGTGTTACTGTGTGCATGGAATCACAAGCTGGTGGGTTGATTGAGTTTCCACACGAATTCAAGAGCTCAGGTGGACCTTTTTTTATGTACATGCAGTCCACCTGTGTTGAAGCCATGCCACCTGAGACCTGACGCACTGCCTCTCTTACACATTGAACAGTAACACACACAAACACACAGCACAACACCAGCAGGTCATGTTCATGCTATAAATGTTATGTATTAGCTGTGTGGGGCTTATTTTCTGTAAGCTACATTCATTTACAGCATTTAGCAGATGCTTTTATCCAAATAGCTGAAAAGGTCCTACACCATTGTCAGTTAGCACATTCTGTTCATCAGCAGTCATCCGGGCTAACTTAGCTCCTAAAGCATCATACCATTACATATCAACATACCATTTAGTCCTTCAAAATAATTGCTAACATCTTATACACGCTAAGAGCTAAAACAAGGAAACGGGTCGTTCAGTAAAACAAGGTCACTGAACATAGCAAATGTTCCGTCTACTGAATGCACCCCACAGTGTCATAGCAGGACAGCTGTAGCTAATCAATTTAATAATGGGCACTGTTGGATTTAGGTGTTCTGATTGACAGCCGATCAGTAGTTTTGTCAATGCCTGCTAATCACCACACGTACATAAAATATACCCATATATTATATATTTATTTATATATATATTTTATTAGATACAGTTGTGTTTATCCTACTATGATACATGAGAGAAAAAGGTCAATGATTCCGAACTCTGATTGACATGCGCACTCATATTCCACTATTATTTGGAATATCTATATACTTCAAACAACAGTGGAATATGTGTGTGCCTGTAAAGCCTCTTTCATCCCGGTGAATCTGTCTGCATGCATTACACCAGTGAAGAGGATTATAGCAGGCGCAGTTTGTGGAGATGCGCGCGCGCACGCACACACACACACACACACACACTAAAGCCTCTATCATTGCATAACTACACATGCACAGGCACGAGCCAGCCCACCTCCCATGATCCTTCTCTTCATCATGCACCATGAGCTCTCGCCCCCTGCAGGCACCGGGGAGGCGGAGCCACGGAGCTTGGCACTGCTATTTAAGATGGTTCCGCTTAAGGGGGCACGGACCCATTTAAGACAACAAAATCTGATGTGGATTGCTATAGAATGGATGTGATCAATTCTGGAAATTGTTCTTATGAGCTTTGATGCGATAATATATACATTTTCCAAACCCTCTAGCTCAGAGATTGACTCACATTTTAATGTAATGCTGGACCTATCACTAGGCATAGATAGAGTGAGACATAGTTTAAAATGTAAATGTTTAAATGTAAAACATTTTGTCATGACCGCACCCCTGTTCTCCTTTTTTTGCAGGTTGGGAACTACAAACGTGCTGTCAAAAGAGTCGATGATGGCCACCGGCTCTGCAATGACCTTATGGGCTGCCTGCAAGAGCGTGCCAAGATAGAGAAGGCATACGGGGATCAGCTCACCGCCTGGTCCAAGAGATGGAGACAGCTCATTGAGAAAGGTTCGCTTTGGGGGAGACAAAAATAAGGAATATATTTGCAGAGCAACTTTGGATAAATAGATTTTAGTTTGAAGTGTCTGTATTGTAAAATTCCAAATCTTCCAGTAGTGCAGGAGCTGAAAGGGACGAATTAATTCTGAAATCGGGTTAGAATGTAATTCAGTCAAATACCTCTCTAAAAAAATAATAATGTAAAACAAGTCAGATTTGGCCCTAGGTGTGACATAATTTCTGGATTGTAACCAATCGTCTCTGATCTATCCTCCCACTCCCAGCCAATCAAGTTAAGGCATGTTAAAAAAGTGTACACCAACTAAAATGTTGAGTTCAAAGAGAAAAAAGAAGACTACATAAAATGATGGTAATATACATGTTAAGTATAAGTTAGCTCATTACTTTCTATTTTGATTAAATGCATGCTTGTAGGCCCACAGTACGGCTCGGTGGAGAGAGCTTGGCTGGCTGTGATGACCGAAGCAGAGAAGGTGAGCGAGTTGCACCAGGAAGTGAAAAACGGCTTGATGAATGAGGACATTGAAAAAGTAAAGAACTGGCAGAAAGAAGCGTACCACAAGCAAATGATTGGTGGCTTTAAGGAGGCCAAAGAGGCAGATGAAGGATTCAAGAAGGCTCAGAAACCCTGGGCCAAAAAGCTCAAGGAGGTAAGGGAGTTTTAATAACTATCATAATTGAATGCGGAAAAGTTTTTGATTTCTACATATTTGTTTCCATAGGATCTCAACTCACATTAAGATACAGTTTCACAGACACTGGTCAAACACCAACTCGACCAATGAAGTGTAAAGTTCAAAATCTTGTAATTCCCAATTTATCATTTTGTGTTGGGTATTTCAATATGTAGTGTACGCATAATAGGCCTATTTAGCCTATAATTTAGCCTACAAATTCCATGAAAGGAACTACATTTAGCAAAAGCTAATCCCACATTCTGTTTAGCTGCAAATCCCTTGTCTTTCTGCTCAGCGCCTTCAGATAAAAAAATGAAAAGACAAATAAAGCATAGTTGTCCTTCTTAGTGTAATTGTCTTTACTGATTAATTAGTGCAATTTAGGTCATCAGTCGGCCTGAGAGGGTTGATGTTCTAGGCCATGGGAGATCTGGAGCTGAAACTCTGGTGCATTTAGGCCATGACTGGGTTTTCTTTTGATTACTTCCCTGACATTGTAGATGGTAAACATGAGGTTTGATATTAGAAAACATCAATGAACATGCAGCTGCATATTTCTCTTCCCATCTGAATTTTAACATTAACTTGAATGATTTAGTCACATAAATACATTCAAATACATTAATTATAACAAAGCAAATATTATTTATAAAAAAATCAAATGCGTCTACTATCTAATGTATTATATGGGACACATTAGGACAGCCATTTAAAAATGGCTGTCCTAATCTTGTCAAAAGTAGTGTTACTATGAAGTCAAACCCTGCGAGAGGGGAATTCTGTGAGAAACTGAGCACCACTGTGTTCGGTCCCACAGATGGAGGCAGCTAAGAAGGTGTATCACTTGGCCTGCAAGGAAGAGAAGCTTGCTGCCGCCCGGGAGGCCAACGGCAAGACAGAGGCTTCTGTCACACCAGACCAGCAGAAGAAACTACATGAGAAAGTGGACAAGTGCAAACAGGACATGCAGAAGGTGAGAGAAAGACAAAACTGAACAAAGCGGTATTAAGGTGTGTAATATTTTGGTGAAATATAAGATGCTGGGGTTTGTCATTTTATTGTGTCTTTTAGTTCAAAATGTTCTCTAAAAGTAGCAGTATAGCCTAGTGGGGGCAGGATAGCCTAGTGGTCTGGGTGTTGGACTCCCAGCCGGAAAGTTGTGGGTTCAAACCCCGGAGGTGGCCTACCTGTAAGCATCCTTGAGCAAGATGCCTAACCCCTACCTGCTCCATG
>JAODLI010003111.1:0-10088 GCA_027575585.1 Percopsis omiscomaycus | reverse complement strand
GTATATGTGACACAAAAAGGCAATTTAATATTTTGGCCGGTAAAAAATATGCTTGGCCGGTGGATTTTTTCATCTACTGGCCACCTTGGCCGGTGAGTCAAAAAGTTAATTTCGGACCCTGGATCGGTGGGCTCATACACAAGCTAGTGCAGCTGTTGCAATGGAATGACGCACAACCCCTAGGTGTTGAGCATGGCTGAATGGCACCATTTATAGATTTCCTTTCAGATGTGATTTTCCTGTTTTACCGATAAACTGAACTGAATGTGCTCTGCTCGGCTTGGTGGTGATGATGATGGCAGCTGTTTGAGTGCAGCGGTTCATGTCTGCACCATCAACCCCCGGCAGCGCTGCTGCTCTCCCCAGTAACCTGCCGTTCTGTCGGCTGTTTGTTGAACGGCGTCAGGGCTGCGGATAAGCCTGCACCACAGAGGAGAGGGATAGATAAGCACACGCAGCCCTCTCTCTCTCTCTCTCTCTCTCTCTCTCTCTCTCTCTCTCTCTCTCTCTCTCTCTCTCTCTCTCTCTCTCTCTCCCTCCCTCCCATTGTCCGGTTGCCTCTCCTTCCTCCCTCGATAGAAAGATAGCCATCTACCCTTTCAGCAAGAGCGAGCGCTCTATCCTTCCTCCCCTCTCCTGCCCGCCCGCCTCTCTCCTCCTTCTCCTTCTTGTTCGTCTCCTTCATCTCTAACCTAGAGGATAACCATCTAGCCTTTCAGCAGAGGCCAGCTCTTCTTCTAATGAGTGTTTCTGGTACAGCAGCACAGAAGAAGAGCTTTGTTTCCCTCGCGCTGGTGCATTTTGCTATGTCACAAAAAGGGGAGGTCTTCCACTGAGGTCCAGGGCCTCAGCTAAAACTTTCTAGCTTAACGTGTCGGGAAAATAGGTTTTATGGGATTAATGGTGGCCTTTGCATACATGGTCGTGGTCATGGCCGCTTATATATTTCACGCTATTAAAAGTGGTTCATGATCTTCGTTTTGGGGGGTTGTGGCTCCGAGAGTTTTAAATCTGGCTAAATTTGACAGCATGACCTGTAAAACTAAAATAACTTTGATAGTCTGATGTAGTCATTTGACGCTTTAAAGATTGACACCTGAGGTTAGGGTTAGGGTTAGGGTTTGACACCATCAGAAGAGATTTTTATTACTGTGTTTTTCCATCTTAGCTAGCTATATGTCTTTTAAATTATGCCAGTGAGTAGAGGTGACACCTTTGAAAACTAACGATAACCACCAGAGGGAGAGAAAAGAGAGGAACAGGTGATGAGGCACAAAGCAACACAAAGATGTGCTAGAAAAAACTGATAAAAGTGACTCCAAGCAGAAAAAGACAGGACTTGGGGTGGTAATAAACATGATGAAAACAACGAGAACCTCTGAAACTTTGTAGGCACATAGGGGTTGAAGGGGGGGGGGGGGTTGAAACACTCTGATAAAGGGTAACCAAACACATAAAGGAGGTGGTGGTGAACTATGGAGACCGCCACAAAGGGGCGACGAGGGAACTTTGCACTTGCACCCAGTTTAGGCAGACGATAAATTGATTAGCATTTTGTTTTTCTCTTTTTCTTTTCCACACAACTTATGAAAAGCTTCTTTTTCCATCCCGGTCTGAAAAGGGGATTAGACAGAGGCATACTCAGTGAAAGACACGCACATTCCTCTACAAATCTCATGCATTTACCTGTCAAAGCGCTGCAATAAAGATGCTCACACACGGGCAGTGTGCCAAGACCATAAAATCTTAAGACCAGAAAGCCTGTTGAAAATGTCATTTTTATACTTAAAAAATAATACTTAAATGTGTTCTCCCAAATATAGACATCATCTTAACAAAGTAGGCCTACTGTTTACTAGGGGTGTGCAAAAATATTGTTTAGTCAATTAATCGTTTTTTTAAAATGTGTCTGATTCAATAACGACCTGTAAAACGTATGGCTCGATCTTTTAGGCTAATTTGCATTTTTCTTGGTTTTCTAAAATGGATTGTTTCCTCAATGGTTAAAAAAAGACAGACTTAAATAGACAAACTGTCATATTAAAGGCAATTTCTAGTCCCCTCTTAACTTCTCTTGCGAAAAAATTACAAATTACAAACAAAATGTATGTTTTGGCACATATCTTCAAGTTAAAGTCCTTGTGAAACATGGACTCGGAAGTCATTTTTTGTGCTTTGAAAAAGGTTGGTTTTGTTTTTAAGAAACTATACTGGCATCTGTGCCAATACCCAGCCCTACTGTATACTGTACATAATTAGGCGTGAAGAGAAAGTTATTTCTTGGAATATACTTTTAAATACAAGAATGTCTTCTCCTGTCTCCAGTCTTAAAGTCTACCCTGTCCTTCTCTCATCTGATGTGAATGTCACATCTAAGCCGTTGAATGCCATTCCTCTTGCTGCTATGGTGAGAAATAATTTGCTGTAGTTCTAGGCGACCTTTATGCGAAGAATGCTAGGATTGTGCTGTGCAGAACATAAATCCTCAAACAGCACATAAACTGCTCTCAGTCCCTGCCAGCAGGAAGAGGACTACAGCTTTTTTATATCATTGTTTCGCAGTAGTGCTCTCTAGGGGTCATTCTGTGTCCAGTTAGCCATACATTATCTCGCAGGCATATATATCCATGAGAAAACTGTTAGTAGTTTGGGAATTAGCAGAATTTTTGAGGATATTTGTGTCTAGTTAAGAATGACTGGGATCAAGTGCGTCTATCTAGCCCAGTCCAATTAGATTTACTTCCAAAAAAGGCCTCTAAACTTGGTTCCAGTGAAATATATTACACCACCTCAGAAGAATCTGGAGGGTTGTCGCCAAGACTTTCCAAGACAGCTATTGTTGACACTTGGACAAACCTAAACTACTGTGCAAACAATGCTGTTAGTGTTATCCAAATTCTTGTGATATAAGCATTTCCAATATATAAGCATTATAAGCATGATATAATGATATAAGCATTTCCAATTCTCGTGATATAAGCATTTCCAATCCATTTTATCTGAGTTTGGCTGCTTTGGCACAGCTTCATTATCTTTTGCCTAAGTGAACCAAAAGTACCCTGAAAGGTCTGGTGAATCATCCCATAATTCCCATAATTCTATGTATTACATCATCAACCGATAGGGTTAGCTGAAAGTTAGGGTTTATTGTTTGTTGCTAATAAAGACCACTACTTCTACTCTACATCAGGAGGACAGGACTTCATAGCGGGTGGCCTACATTAAACAATGGAAGTGGTGGCCTAGATTCTGAATTGAGCTACTGTGGCGAAGGATGCTGAATGCTTTTGTGGTGTGCCTTTTCGGTTTTCGGTAAGAGCTGTCGCCAGCCGAAGGGAAAGAACCGACCACAGACTTAATCTGTCTGACATGCTGCAGCTACGTCTTCTTTGTCCTGACAACTCCCTCGCTTTCTAGTGTTCTCATCAGGCCTACGAGGCCTCTCCCCGTTGTAGTCGAATATATTTTTTAACTATGCCTACTTGTCCGGCTTTGAATCTGCTTTTCTTTTTGTTCTTTGTTTCATTCTGAGGATCTTAATGTCTTTTATACAGTATATTTGTCTGTCTCTCTTTCTGCTGGCTGGCTCATCAGTTAACCTGTCAATCTGTAGTGTCAAAACATTCAAGTGAGCCACAGTGACCCAGTGTGCTTGCCTGTCCCGACCTGACTGCTAAATAGACAACCTGGCACCTCTTTTCCCACACCTCTTTTTTTTTCAATAGGATTTGCTGATAGGTTTACGAAATGAAAATGTGGATGATTAAAATCAATCTGAAGCACTCAGGCTTCCTGTCAGTCCGTGTTAATGTTTTGTCAGCTATCAGAAAAAACACAGTGCAATTACACCTCTCTCCATTGTCTCTGTTTGCTTATTACTTTGCCGTTTGTACTCTGTGAATTGATCAAACCGAGCCACGTTGTTTGTTTGATGAAAATGGTTAGAGGCAGTTCTACATTGTAGCAATCTCTCGGAGTTCTCCAGCACTGATGCAGTCTGAGATTAAGCTGTGCAGTTTAATTCCCATCAAACTGATAATGCCGCGAGATGACATTTGACGACAGCATTCATCTTGATTTATATGTAGACAAATGACATAAAAAAGCCAGTGATAAGAGAATTTCCCCGAAGCTACAGATTGTTGTCTGGACTCAGACATAAATAAAACATGCCAGTGTGTGGATCTGGGCAAGCAAGGATCTGCTCTTTGGAAGCCGTGATTCCCTGGCTAGATTCCCAGACAGAGGGAGGGGGTAGGGATTTAGGGGTTGCAGGGGAAGATGAGCGAGCTAAGGGAATGAGTGTGAGACTTGCCTATACTTTGATCTGATGGCTTGTCTCCTGCTGAGTACGATTGCACTGCCGTGAAGCTGTGATCAAGCATCACACCAACCCAACCTTAATTCTTAATACTGACTCATTATTGGAGATTAAAGATCATTGGTTTGCCAAGCTGTCTGCCCAAAAGGGAAAGAAAAGGTTGAAAAGGGTGGTGCTGCGGTGGGATGGGGAATGCAAACGTTGATGACGGGAATGGCGGAGGACTTTTCTCACTGGGAATGTTGGATGCGTGGATGCAGGTGAGATAAAGAATGTTCATTAAAAAAGTTGGCTCTGTTTCAAATATCCCTTTGTGTTCGTGTTCACGAGTTGGATAATTGTTAATTTGACCTGTAATGTTGAGGTGTGGCGATGTGTATTTCACTCGAAAACATTCCCTCATCGAAAAGTAATTATAATAGGGGGAGAAATGATGATCCCCCTCATGGTTTCCTCCCAGTCATTCACTCCAATCAACACCTCCCAATCATCATCCCAGCTGCTTTTGTGAGGAAGAGGAAGACCCCCTTCTCCCAACCTTTCTTCCCTCCGTCTCTTCTCCTCTGCAGCAAAGCCTTTTCATTTATTCCACCCAAACACCCTGGGCGCTGCCTCTTATCTTTCACACGGCCAGCCCTCTGTCTACCCTAACCATGGCATCTTTGTCTCTCGCTGTCAGTCTTTATCTTCGTACTGGCGGTGGCGGTGGTGGTGGTGGAGAATGCCGCGGTGCATCAGCGGCGCCTGGGACAACATCCGGTCTTCCTGCTCTCCTTATCGCCCTGTCAAGCCTCCACCTCTGCCCGGAGAGCAGAGTACGGTGGTGCAGAGGGGAGCTGGGTAGTGTGTTTATTTGTTTGCTCTCTGGAAAGAGCAACAGCAAAACAGGTTGCAGGACTGCACAGATGAGTCAATATATGCGCTCACACGCACACCATAGAGACCTTATTTGGGATATTCACCCAAAATAGGGGGTACTCACTCGTTATTGGCTGAGTGGGTTATGTGATCTCTATAATATCATCTTAATAGAATAATAATTCTCCAAAATGGTCGCGATTACATATACTTATTGTAGGTCTCTTGGATAAAAGCGTCTGCTAAATAAATGTAAATGTCAATTTGAAGAAGGGAAATTAGCTATTGAGATGAGTGACTATAAAAAAATGTTTTTCCCATTGACTTTGATTCATTCAGACAGATGTATGCTCTGTTTTGGTCTTTGGAGCCAGGCATCTGATGAACATTAGAAGAACTTCCGTGTGGCCTCAACAGTCAGCCATGATAGTTTGCCGCTTGGCGTTTAAGTCAGTATCCTCTCTCTCTTTATCATTTTTGTTTTTTTCTTTCAACTTCCTCCCTCATCCCTTCAAAAGAAGAAAAAGAAGGTTTTTGCTTCTGGGTGTCGGTGCAGAGGTAATGGAGGTGTTGTTTCTCCTCTTTGTGTGAAGTCATGTGACAGTATGTTCGCTCTGATGCCCGTCAGCCTGAGACACGATCTGTCAGAGACTACTGTTAGACCATCCATCAAAAACATGGGCTGCGAATGCCCTGACACCGACAACAGAAACACGCAATACCTCCGCATAGACACACCTAGATGTACACGCACACACATACACGCACACACAGATATGGAACAGAAAATGAAATCTGCTCTCTGCAGCCTGTTGTCATATCTTTGAGATATCCTAAGATTTGGTGGAGATAAGGTTCAGAGACACTTTAACAGGAAGTAATTTTGTTTCTGTTGTTTTCTGTATTGTCAAAGTCTCTCATTTTCTCTTAAAAACATACACAGTCTATACACAGACTTAAAAAGCAATAAGCCAGCTAGTCAACAGGAGCACATTCCAGTTAGGGCATGTCTGTGACCAAAGGAGGTATATAAGGGTCTATAGAACACTGTGTGTTTGTACAGTGTGTGCCGGTGTGTGGTGTGTTAGCTTAAGACCCACTTTAGAGAGGTTTTTGGAAATTTTGTTCAGCTTAGCTCGGTTCAATTCAAGTTTAAACCTTAAAAATGTATTTCAATACATTACAGCCAAATCCAATTCAATTTCAGTTCAATATAAAATCAAATTCAGGGGTGTTCAGTGTCTGGATGGGGTAGCCAGCTAGCTAGGATCCGGACCGCCACATTAAATGTGTGAGACCGCATTGTGATTGTGTTTCGAGGCGGGGACAGCCTGCTGCCGTCATTTAATGCAGCCAGCTCACACGCTCATTGGTTATTCATTGGTTGACATTGCCACTGGGATGTATGTGTATGTACGTGTGTGTGTCTAAGGGACACTATCATGGAACGCAGCCGTGCATGTTTCCGAGGGCTACGGCAACTTAATTATAAAACCTGTTGTCATCCATCACGTTGCTTATAATTCACAGCCCCTGTCTCCTCCCTGAAAACGTCACACAGTGTAGGGCTCACTATCTGTCATGGGAGTGCCTTTTGTGTGTGTGTGTGTGTGTGTGTGTGTGTGTGTGTGTGTGAGCGCGCACACATTGGTTATGCTTGGTACCTTTTGAATTTGGGATCATTGTAACCTACCTTTAGGTGGAGACAAGCCTTCTCTTCCCATCCAATATTCCGGTTTTGCCATTTTTCCGGTTATGGGTGCCTGCATTTTGACTTAAAGACTAGTCAATCAAAAAAAAAAGTGTCATCTGAAATACTGTAGCTGCCATTATCTTTCAGATAAAGACGTAACAACAGTTTTGGAGTGAGGCTCTGGAAAGACTTCACATCAGTGAAGAAAGAAAATGTTGATTTATTTAACCCATTTATTTCCTTTTAGTTACAAATGTTTAAGCTAGAGTTTGAGAGCACTGACATTTTTCTGCTGAAAAGTGACACTTGCCAGCTTGTATTTTGTTTTGGCAAAACAGAGACAGTGCTGGCAGATACTACCGTGATGATGTCACTGGGTTAAACTACGTCCCAAGTGGGATTTTTTCCGTTATTGTTATTGCTTTATAATCTAATTGATTTTTTTCTATAATTATAACGTATAGATTTAGCAAAAAGTGTTAAAACATATTGCTCTACATTTATTCTCTTTTTTATTCTCTCTGGTACTGTCATGATCCCTTTATTTCTCCATTTGGTAACATTAGCAAGTCTTTTGCTTGATAGCAGCAAGAGATGTCTGACTAAATAAACCAACCTCCCTGTTGGTCCACATCATTTCTACATTACATTCTTATTATCTTAGCTTATGTAGCATTTGTGTCTCCAGTTGCATCTTGTGGTTGCCAGGGGTGTTCACGGTCCGGGTCTGCTGATTCTCCTTCCTATTAAACACTACACCAGCTGTTTGTGGTTGTACATTTAAAGGAATGGCTAATTAGTCACCCATTAGTGTGAGATTGTTTGACATAGGCGGAGTCAGGGAGATGTCAATCAAGTGCAGTCTGTACATGCCTACTCTTGCGGGGCCAGACTTATTGGTATAAAACGTCTGGAGACATCTATGAGACAGTTTGGCTTGAATGTGGGTGAAGTTTGAAACTTCTAAAGCAATGCAACACGGAGTTCAAAAGAGAGTGATGATTAAAACAGGAAGATGCAGCGGTGCTCATGTCAACAGAGTCCCACTAGCAACAGCAGCGACATGACCAAGGATTTTATTGAATCAATTTTATGCATCAAACACACTTTGAATAGAGCAGAATTAAATGTTGTTTCTATAATATCCATTTTGAAGCTACTAAACAAGTACAATGTGTTTATGTTATTATTACCTCGTAAATCTACAGCGTTCGCTTGCATGTGGTTGCTAGTTTTGTGTTCCACTTTGGACGTTAAAAGTGTACAGACAGGGAGTGGTCTGCCGAAATGAGTCCCACTAAGGCGGGTTCAGTTGGGAAGGGCAGCAAAGCCAACTAATCAACAAGGCAGTGCTCGATTTTGCCGCTCCGTTTAGGCTCAATTTGAAACAGAATGTCCCCAGACGTGTATTCTCTCTTCACGAGACCAGTACATGCCCAGACAGTCCTGATGAGCGTTCTAAGCAGCAAAATTAGAGTTTTTGAGGTGTGTTTTCTGTCCTTGCAATTCTGTGTATCATCCAAATAAGACCTTTTCAAATCAGAATTTAAATAACCTTTTGTGTTATTTGGGCAACATCTTTGAAGGGTTCCATTGTTATCTAATACATAATTTAATACAGTGGCAGGCATGCATAGCCAAAGTTTAGTTGGTTATTCATGCAGCCATCTCTAAAACCAGACAGTTAGTCATTATAAGCTCTCAATACAGGCTAGCCGACAGCTGTAAACAGATCATCTCTGTGATTGTGTTATTGATTGTCTTTTTAGTAATGCTTTATTGATGTAATCTGTGACTCTCATCTCCTCTGCCTGACAGATTACTTTACAGACATAGGCTGCAGAAAACAAGGATTCGGTTTTTATCCAGCTGGTGTGTGTCCATCTTGTACCGCAGCTTGGTCAGCCATGTCAATGTCTTCTGAAAGTTATTCCTTTTGTTTGTCAGTTGTTCAACCATAATCCACTGTTTAGCAGTGAGACAGATCTCTTGTAGACCTATTCCGTTTAATGAGTGCTAACTTCGGCCCTGACGTCAGATAGCCAGCTGTGGACACATGCAGTACACTCACCAATAAAGGGATTAGACCACTAATCTTTGCGACCCCACATACTCTCAAAACACACGTAGCGGATGGCAAATCCACTCTGGGTCAGTTTGAGCATTTCCATACAAGTATGTACATGAAGCATACAGTATCCCATTGAAACAACAGCCTCGGCTAGCAACAGTCAGATACTCCAGACTCAGAAATAAGTTTACGCTAAGCATAATGCTTTATTGAAGCTGAACCCTGAAAAGGATATGTAAATCACTAGCTGTAGTAGTGTACTGCACTACTGCCAGCATTGTTGCTAGCTACCCATACATTTATAGAGCTGTGGGTCAAACACCAGAACAAAAACAACAAAAGAAAATATCTGATCTATTAATATTGTTTCCTTTACCCCCTCGGACAAATAGGCCTAGAGGCACCAGTCTAATGATAGGTCACTGTTAATTTCCCATCTTCCCTGTCTGTCTTTCTCTGTTGCCCACATCTGTCTGTCTATAGAAGACTCTCCCAGTCTCTCCCAGGGTTTATCGCAGTGTGTGACCTTATTCCGCCTTTCCAGATTGCTATTTAATAGGAGCTTTCCTCCCCAGCGAACAGTGATAAGCTAATGGCTGGGGGAATAGCTCCCCATTTAGCAGCCCTGTCTGTCAGAAGGAGAGAGGAGGGAGACTTTTGAGGGCTGTAATAAGGCTAAACATGAGAGGGCTGCGAACTTACGTCCTCATCTGGAGGAGCAATGTTGTGGACGTATTCTGTATGAGATGAGCTTCGCAAGGCCGAATTCAGTGTTGTTCAGATGACATGACAAATGACAAAAATTGTGTTGTGAGTTGTGAGTGATTGAAAGAATTGCACACAAACATAGATGATTGACTACTTCTGCCTAAACACTGGCTGAAAACTCAATAGGTGGTTCATTATTGAAATAAATAAATACATATACTGTATAAAGACGAATATATTTAAAGGATTGTTCTGTTATATGTGTGCCTAATGTGTATTCACTTTAAACGCCTAATTGTCCTGACTAGTGTATAGGGTAGGGCTGGGCGATATATCGATATAAAAAATATATCGATATATTTTTTTAATGGGATATGGATTTAGACCATATCGCATATATCGATATAGTTCAAATTTGCGCTGTGATCCTTGGTCCA